>CM059450.1:23621565-23727215 GCA_030390025.1 Squalus acanthias
GGTACAGTAGTATAGTGGTTATGTTACTGGACTAGTAATCCAGAGGCCTGGACTAATAACTAGCTGCGCCTCTAGCCAAGCTGTTCCAGTACAGCTACAACACTGGCATCTATCCGACAATGTGGAAAACTGCCCAGGTATGTCCTGTCCACAAAAGGTAGGGCAAATCTAATCCGGCCAATTACCGCCCCATCAGCCTACTCTCAATCATCAGCAACGTGATGGAAGGTGTCATCGACAGTGCTATCAAGCGGCACTTACTCACCAATAACCTGCTCACTGATGCCCAGTTTGGGTTCCGTCAGGACCACTCGGCTCCCGACCTCATTACAGCCTTGGTCCAAACATGGACAAAGGAGCTGAATTCCAGAGGTGAGATGAGAGTGACTGCCTCTTGACAACAAGGCAGCATTTGACCGAGTGTGGCATCAAGGAGCCCTAGTAAAATTGAAGTCAATGGGAACCGGGGGGAAAACTCTCCACTGGCTGGAGTCATAACTAGCACAAAGGAAGATGGTTGTGGTTGTTGGAGGCCAATCAGCTGAGCCCCAGGACATCGCTGGAGGAGTTTCTCAGGGCAGTGTCATAGGCCCAACCATCTTCAGCTGCTTCATCAATGACCTTCCCTCCATCATAAGTTCAGAAATGGGGATGTTCGCTGATGACTGCACAGTGTTCAGTGCCATTCACAACTCCTCAGATAATGAAGCAGTCCATGCCCGCATGCAGCAAGACCTGGACTACATTCAGACTTGGGCTGATAAGTGGCAGGTAACATTCGCGTAACACAAATGCCAGGCAATGACTATCTCCAACAAGCAAGAGTCTAACCACCGCCCCATGACATTCAATGGCATTACTATCGCTGAATCCCCCACCATCAACATCCTGGGGGGTCACCATTGACCAGAAACTTAACTGGACCAGCCGCATAAATACTGTGGCAACAAGAGCAGGTCAGAGGCTGGGTATTCTGTGGCGAGTGTCTCACCCCGACTCCCCAAAGCCTTTCCACCATCTACAAGGCACAAGTCAGGAGTGTGATGGAATACTCTCCACTTGCCTGGATGAGTGCAGCTCCAACAACACTCAAGAAGCTCAACACCATCCAAGACAAAGCAGCCCGCTTGATTGGCACCCCATCCACCACCTTAAACATTCACTCTCTCCACCACCGGCGTACCGTGGCTGCAGTGTGTACAATCTACAAGATGCACTGCAGCAACTCACCAAGGCTTCTTCGGCAGCACCTCCCAAACCCGCGATCTCTTCCACCTAGAAGGACAAGGGCAGCAGGTGCATGGGAACACCACCACCTCCAAATCACACAACATCCTGACTTGGAAATATATCGCCGTTCCTTCAATATCTCTGGTTGAAAATCCTGGAACTCACTCCCCTAACAGCACTGTGGGAGCACCTTCACCATATGGAATGCAACGGTTCAAGAAGGTGGCTCAACACCACCTTCTCAAGGGCCATTAGGGATGGGCAATAAATGCTGGAATTGCCAGCGACGCCCACATCCGAGGAACAAAAAAATAGAAAAATAAAACTACACCATGGGGTACAGTGTGTGTGTGAGGGTGGGGAGTTGGATGGGGTACAGTGTGTGTGAAGGGTGGGGAGTTGGATGGGGTACAGTGTGTGAAAGGGTGGGGAGTTGGATGAGGTACAGTGTGTGTGAGGGTGGGGAGTTGGATGGGGTACAGTGTGTGTGAGGGTGGGGAGTTGGATGGCGTACAGTGTGTGTGAGGGTGGGGAGTTGGATGGGGTACAGTGTGTGTGTGAGGGTGGGAGTTGGATGGGGTACAGTGTGTGTGAGGGTGGGGAGTTGGATGGGATACAGTGTGTGTGAGAGGGTGGGGAGTTGGATGGGTTGCAGTGTGTGTGAGAGGTTGGGGAGTTGGATGGGGTACAGTGTGTGTGAGGGTGGGGAGTTGGATGGGTACAGTGTGTGTGAGGGTGGGGAGTTGGATGGGATACAGTGTGTGTGTGAGGGTGGGGAGTTGGATGGGGTACAGTGTGTGTGAGAGGTTGGGGAGTTGGATGGGGTACAGTGTGTGTGAGGGTGGGGAGTTGGATGGGGTACAGTGTGTGAGAGGGTGGGGAGTTGGATGGGGTACAGTGTGTGTGAGGGTGGGGAGTTGGATGGGTTACAGTGTGTGTGTGAGGGTGGGGAGTTGGATGGGATACAGTGTGTGTGTGAGGGTGGGGAGTTGGATGGGGTACAGTGTGTGTGAAAGGGTGGGGAGTTGGATGGGGTACAGTGTGTGTGAGGGTGGGGTGTTGGATGGGGTACAGTGTGTGTGAGAGGGTGGGGAGTTGGATGGGGTACAGTGTGTGTGTGAGGGTGGGGAGTTGGATGGGGTACAGTGTGTGTGAGAGGGTGGGGAGTTGGATGAGTACAGTGTGTGTGTGAGGGTGTGGCGTTGGATGGGGTACAGTGTGTGTGTGAGGGTGGGGTGTTGGATGGGGTACAGTGTGTGTGAAAGGGTGGGGAGTTGAATGGGGTACAGTGTGTGTGTGAGAGGGTGGGGAGTTGAATGGGGTACAGTGTGTGTGAGGGTGGGGAGTTGGATGGGATACAGTGTGTGAGAGGGTGGGGAGTTGGATGGGCTAGAGTGTGTGTGGGGAGTTGGATGGGATACAGTGTGTGAGAGGGTGGGGAGTTGGCTGGGGTACAGTGTGTGTGAGGGTGGGGAGTTGGATGGGCTACAGTGTGTTTGTGAAAGGGTGGGGATTTGGATGGGGTACAGTGTGTGTGTGAGGGTGGGGAGTTGGATGGGGTACAGTGTGTTTGAAAGGGTGGGGAGTTGGATGGGGTACAGTGTGTTTGTGAAAGGGTGGGAAGTTGGATGGGGTACAGTGTGTGTGAGAGGGTGGGGAGTTGGATGGGTTACAGTGTGTGTGAGGGTGGGGAGTTGGATGGGGTACAGTGTGTGTGAGGGTGGGGAGTTGGATGGGGTACTGTGTGTGTGAGGGTGGGGAGTTGGATGGGGTACTGTGTGTGTGTGTGAGGGTGGGGAGTTGGATGGGGTACAGTGTGTGTGTGTAAGGGGGGGAGTTTGATGGGGTACAGTGTGTGTGAAAGGGGGGGAGTTTGATGGGGTACAGTGTGTGTGAAAGGGGGTGAGTTTGACGGGGTACAGTGTGTGTGTGAGGGTGGGTAGTTGGATGGGGTACAGTGTGTGTGTAAGGGGGGAAGTTTGATGTGTACAGTGTGTTTGTGAAAGGGGGGAGTTGGATGGGGTACAGTGTGTGTGAAAGGGGGGGAGTTTGATGGGGTACAGTGTGTGTGAAAGGGTGGGGAGTTGAATGTGGTACAGTATGTGTGAAAGGGTGGGGTGTTGGATGGGGTACAGTGTGTGTGTGAAAGTGTGGGGAGTTGGATGGGGTACAGTTTGCAAAAGGGTTAGGAGTTGGATGGGGTAGAGTGTGTAAGAAAGGGTGGGGAGTTGGATGGGTACAGTGTGTGTGTGAGGGTGTGGCGTTGGATGGGGTACAGTGTGTGTGTGAGGGTGGGGTGTTGGATGGGGTACAGTGTGTGTGAAAGGGTGGGGAGTTGGATGGGGTACAATGCATGTGCAAGGGTGGGGAGTTGGATGGGGTACAGTGTGTGTGAAAGGGTGGGGAGTTGGATGGGGTACAGTGTGTGTGAAAGGGTGGGGAGTTGGATGGGGTACAGTGTGTATGTGTGAGGGTGGGGAGTTGGATGGGGTACAGTGTGTGTGAGGGTGGGGAGTTGGATGGGGTACAGTGTGTGTGAGAGGGTGTGGAGTTGGATGAGTACAGTGTGTGTGTGAGGGTGTGGCGTTGGATGGGGTACAGTGTGTGTGTGAGGGTGGGGTGTTGGATGGGGTACAGTGTGTGTGAAAGGGTGGGGAGTTGATGGGGTACAGTGTGTGTGTGAGAGGGTGGGGAGTTGAATGGGGTACAGTGTGTGTGTGAGGGTGGGGAGTTGGATGGGATACAGTGTGTGTGAGGGTGGGGAGTTGGATGGGATACAGTGTGTGAGAGGGTGGGGAGTTGGATGGGCTAGAGTGTGTGTGGGGAGTTGGATGGGATACAGTGTGTGAGAGGGTGGGGAGTTGGCTGGGGTACAGTGTGTGTGAGGGTGGGGAGTTGGATGGGCTACAGTGTGTTTGTGAAAGGGTGGGGATTTGGATGGGGTACAGTGTGTGTGTGAGGGTGGGGAGTTGGATGGGGTACAGTGTGTTTGAAAGGGTGGGGAGTTGGATGGGGTACAGTGTGTGTGAGGGTGGGGAGTTGGATGGGGTACAGTGTGTTTGTGAAAGGGTGGGAAGTTGGATGGGGTACAGTGTGTGTGAGAGGGTGGGGAGTTGGATGGGTTACAGTGTGTGTGAGGGTGGGGAGTTGGATGGGGTACAGTGTGTGTGAGGGTGGGGAGTTGGATGGGGTACAGTGTGTGTGAGGGTGGGGAGTTGGATGTGGTACTGTGTGTGTGAGGGTGGGGAGTTGGATGGGGTACTGTGTGTGTGAGGGTGGGGAGTTGGATGGGGTACAGTGTGTGTGAGGGTGGGGAGTTGGATGGGGTACAGTGTGTGTGAGGGTGGGGAGTTGGATGTGGTACAGTGTGTGTGAAAGGGGGGGAGTTTGATGGGGTACAGTGTGTGTGAAAGGGGGTGAGTTTGACGGGGTACAGTGTGTGTGTGAGGGTGGGGAGTTGGATGGGGTACAGTGTGTGTGTAAGGGGGGAGTTGGATGGGGTACAGTGTGTGTGAAAGGGGGGGAGTTTGATGGGGTACAGTGTGTGTGAAAGGGTGGGGAGTTGGATGGGGTACAGTGAGTGTGTGAAAGGGGGGAGTTTGATGGGGTACAGTGTGTGTGAGAGGGTGGGGAGTTGGATGGGGTACAGTGTGTGAGAGGGTGGGGATTTGGATGGGGTACAGTGTGTGTGTGAGGGTGGGGAGTTGGATGGGGTACAGTGTGTGTGTAAGGGGGGAAGTTTGATGTGGTACAGTGTGTTTGTGAAAGGGGGGAGTTGGATGGGGTACAGTGTGTGTGAAAGGGTGGGGAGTTGGATGGGGTACAGTGAGTGTGAAAGGGTGGGGTGTTGGATGGGGTACAGTGTGTGTGAGAGGGTGGGGAGTTGGATGTGGTACAGTATGTGTGAAAGGGTGGGGTGTTGGATGGGGTACAGTGTGTGTGTGAAAGTGTGGGGAGTTGGATGGGGTACAGTTTGCAAAAGGGTTAGGAGTTGGATGGGGTAGAGTGTGTAAGAAAGGGTGGGGAGTTGGATGGGGTACAGTGTGTGTGTGTAAGGGGGGGAGTTGGATGGGGTACAGTGTGTTTGTGAAAGGGGGGGAGTTTGATGGGGTACAGTGTGTGTGAAAGGGTGGGGTGTTGGATGGGGTACAGTGTGTGTGAGAGGGTGGGGAGTTGGATGTGGTACAGTATGTGTGAAAGGGTGGGGTGTTGGATGGGGTACAGTGTGTGTGTGAAAGTGTGGGGAGTTGGATGGGGTACAGTTTGCAAAAGGGTTAGGAGTTGGATGGGGTAGAGTGTGTAAGAAAGGGTGGGGAGTTGGATGGGGTACAGTGTGTGTGTGTAAGGGGGGGAGTTGGATGGGGTACAGTGTGTTTGTGAAAGGGGGGGAGTTTGATGGGGTACAGTGTGTGTGAAAGGGTGGGGTGTTGGGTGGGGTTCAGTGTGTGTGAGGGTGGGGAGTTGGATGGGGTACAGTGTGTGTGTGTGTAAGGGGGGAGTTGGATGGGGCACAGTGTGTGTGAGGGTGGGGAGTTGGATGGGGTACAGTGTGTGTGTGTGTAAGGGGGGGAGTTGGATGGGGTACAGTGTGTGAAAGTGTGGGGAGTTTGATGGGGTACAGTGTGTGTGAAAGGGTGGGGAGTTGGATGGGGTACAGTGAGTGTGACAGGGTGGGGTGTTGGGTGGGGTACAGTGTGTGTGAAAGGGTGGGAAAATAAAGGTCGGTGATTTTCAGGCCCAGTCGAGCAGCGGCAGCCGTGGGAGCGGCGGACCTGCGAGGGAGCGGCGGCAGAATTCGAGAGTGACGTCACAGTACAGAAAGTGACGCTGGCACAGGGGAAGCAGCTAATTGGGTGAGTACGGCCAGGTGAGTATTTATACTACTCTATAGTTTGACAGTTAAGGTTAATAGTTTATAAGGTTTAGATGGTCTTAATTTTGTGGTTTATAGTTGTTAAGGTCTCTGTTGTGTAGCGGGGAGTGCTAGTAAACAAGGGCCCTTGAGTATATCATTTAATTGTAGTGCAATTAGTGGTATTGATTTGATTTAATTTAATTTAGATTAATTAAAGGGTATGTCATGGCAGCACAGCTCGGCCTTGTGGCATGCTCCTCCTGCACTTTGTGGGAAATCAGGGACACTTCCTGTGACCGGGGGGAGTGTTTGCTAGTGCTCTTGGGGAGGGTTTAAACTAAAATGGCAGGGGGTTGGGAACCTGTGCAGGGAGACAGAGGAAAGGGAAGCAAGGATAGAAGCAAAAGACAGGAAGGAGAAAAGCAAAAGTGGAAGGCAGAGAAATCAAGGGTGTAAATCAAACAGGGCCACAGTAAATAATAATTCTGAAAGGACTAAGAGTGTTAAAAAAACAAGCCTGAAGGCTTTGTGTCTTAATGCGAGGAGCATTCGTAATAAGGTGGATGAATTAGCTGCACAAATAGATGTAAACTGATATGATATAATTGGGATAACGGAGACATGGCTCCAGGGTGACCAAGGCTGGTAATTCAACATCCAGGGGTATTCAATATTCAGGAAGGACAGGCAAAAAGGAAAAGGAGGTGGGGTAGCTTTGCTGGTTAAAGAGGAGATTAACACAATAGTAAGGAAGGATATTAGCTCTGATGATGTGGAATCTGTATGGGTAGAGCTGAGAAATATCAAGGGGCAGAAAACGTTAGTGGGAGTTGTATACAGACCCCCAAACAGTAATGCGGAGGTTGGGGATGGCATTAAACGGGAAATTAGAGACACGTGCAATAAGGGCACAGCAGTCATCATGGGTGACTTCAATCTACATATAGATTGGGCTAACCAAGTTAGCAACAATACTGTGGAGGAGGAATTCCTAGAGTGTATATGGGATGGTTTCCTGGACCAATATGTCGAGGAACCAACTAGCGATCAGGCCATCTTAGACTGGGTATTATGTAATGAGAAAGGATTAATTAGCAATCTTGTTGTGCGGGGCCCCTTGGGGCGGAGCGATGATAATATGATAGAATTCTTCATTAAGATGGAGAGTGAAGTAGTTGACTCAGAGACTAGGGTCCTGAATTTAAATAAAGGAAACTATGATGGTATGAGGCGTGAGTTGTCTAGGATGGATTGGGGAGCGTTACTTAAAAGGTTGACAGTGGATAGGCAATGGCAAACATTTAAAGATCGCATGGATGAACTACAGAATTTGTTCATCCCTGTTTGGCATAAAAATAAAACAAAAAAGGTGACTCAACCGTGGCTAACAAGGGAAATTAGGGATAGCATAAGATCCAAGGAGAGGACATACAAATTAGCCAGAAAAAGCAGCAAACCTGAGGATTGGAAGCAGTTTAGGATTCAGCAAAGGAGGAAAAAGGGATTAATTAAGAGGGAGAAAATAGAATATTAGAGTAAGCTTGCAGGGAACATAAAAACTGACTGTAAAAGCTTCTATAGATATGTGAAGAGTAAAAGATTGGTGAAGTCAAGTGTAGGTCCCTTGCAGTCAGAATCAGGGGAATTTATAATGGGTAACAAAGAAATGGCAGACCAATTAAATACATACTTTGGTTCTGTCTTCACAAAGGAGGACACAAATAACCTCCCAGAGATGTCGGGGAACATAGGGTCTAATGAGAGGGAGGAATTGAATGAAATCAGTATTTGTAGGGAAATGGTGTTAGGGAAATTGATGGGATTGAAGGCCAATAAATCCCCAGGGCCTGATAATCTACATCCTAGGGTACTTAAGGAAGTGGCCCTAGAAATAGTAGATGCATTGCTGGTCATCTTCCAAAATTCTATAGACTCTGGAACAGTTCCCATGGATTGGAGGGTAGCTAATGTAACCCCACTAATTAAAAAAGGTGGTAGAGAGAAAACGGGGAATTATAGACCGGTAAGCCTGACATCGGTAGTGGGGAAAATGCTAGAGTCCATTATAAAAGATGTAATAGCAGAGCACTTGGAAAACAGTGACAGGATCGGACAAAGTCAACATGGATTTACAAAAGGTAAATCATGCTTGACTAATCTACTGGAATATTTTGAGGATGTAACTGGTAGAATAGATAAGGGAGAACCAGTGGATGTGGTGTATTTGGACTTTCAGAAGGCTTTTGATAAGGTCCCGCATAAGAGATTGGCGTGCAAAGTTAAAGCACATGGGATTGGGGGTAAGGTACTGACTTGGACAGAGAACTGGTTGGCAGACAGGAAGCAAAGAGTTGGAATAAACGGGTCTTTTTCCGAGTGGCAGGCAGTGACTAGTGGGGTACCGCAGGGATCGGTGCTAGGACCCCAGCTATTCACAATATCTATTAATGATCTAGATGAGGGAACTAGATGTAATATCTCCAAGTTTGCAGATGACACAAAGCTGGGTGGGCATGTGTGCTGTGAGGAGGATGCAGAGAAACTCCAGTATGATTTGGACAGGTTGGGTGATTGGGCAGATGCATGGCAGATGCAGTATAATGTGGATAAATGTGAGGTTATCCACTTTGGTGGCAAAAACAGGAAGACAGATTATTATCTGAACGGCAATAGATTGGGAAAAGGGGAAGTGCAATGAGACTTGGGTGTCCTTGTGCACCAGTCGCTGAAGGTAAGTATGCAGGTGCAGCAGGCGGTTAAGAAGGCAAATGGTATGTTGGCCTTCATAGCGAGAGGATTCGAGTACAGGAGCAAGGATGTCTTGCTGCAGTTGTACAGGGCCTTGGTGAGACCACACCTTGAGTATTGTGTGCAGTTTTGGTCGCCTTATCTGAGAAAGGATGTTCTTGCCATGAAGGGAGTGCAGCGAAGATTCACCAGACTGATACCTGGGATGGCAGGAATGACGTATGAAGAGAGATTGGGTCGATTAGGCTTATATTCACTAGAGTTTCGAAGAATGAGAGGGGATCTCATTGAAACTTATAAAATTCTAACAGGACTAGACAGACTAGATGCAGGAAGGATGTTCCCGATGGCGGGGGAGTCCAGAACCAGAGGTCACAGTCTAAGGATAAGGGGTAAGCCATTTAGGACTGAGATGAGGAGGAATTTCTTCACCCAGAGAGTGGTGAACCTGTGGAATTCTCTACCACAGAAGGCAGTTGAGGCCAATTCATTAAATATATTCAAGAAGTAGTTAGATATATTTCTTAAGGCTAAAGGGATCAAGGGATATGGGGAGAAAGCAGGGACAGCGTACTGAATTTGGATGATCAGCCATGATCTCATTAAATGGCGGAGCAGGCTCGAAGGGCCGAATGGCCGACTCCTGCTCCTATCTTCTTTGTTTCTATGAAAGGTGAATGGGGTACAGTGAGTGAAAGGGTGGGGAGTTGGATGGGGTACAGTGAGTGAAAGGGTGGGGAGTTGGATGGGGTACAGTGTGTTTGTAAAAGGGTGGGGAGTTGGATGGGGTACAGTTTGCAAAAGGGTTAGGAGTTGGATGGGGTAGAGTGTGTAAGAAAGGGTGGGGAGTTGGATGGGGTACAGTGTGTGTGTGAGAGGGTGGGGAGTTGGATGTGGTACAGTGTGTGTGAAAGGGTGGGGAGTTGGAAGGGGTACAGTGTGGGAGAGGGTGTGTAGTTGGATGGGGTACAGTGTTTGTGAAAGGGTGGGGAGTTGGATGGGGTACAGTGTGTGTGAGGGTGGGGAGTTAGATGGGTACAGTGTGTGTGAAAGGGTGGGGAGTTGGATGGGGTACAGTGTGTGAGAGGGTGGTGAGTTGGATGGGGAACAGTGTGTGTGAAAGGGTGGGGGGCTGGAAGGGGTACAGTGTGGGAGAGAGTGCGAAGTTGGATGGGGTACAGCGTGTGTGAAAGTGTGGGCAGTTGGATGGGGTACAGTGTGTGTGAAAGGGAGGGGAGATGTTGGGGTACAGTGTGTGTGAGGGTGGGGAGTTGGATGGGGTACAGTGTGTGAAAGGGTGGGGAGTTGTATGGGGTACAGTGTGTGCGAGGGTGGGGAGTTGGATGAGTTACAGTGTGTGTGTAAGTGTGGGGATTTGGATGGGGTACAATGTGTGTGAAAGGGTTGGGAGTTCGATGGGGTACAATGTGTGTGAGAAAGAATGGGGTGTTGGATGGGGTAGAGCGTATGTGAAAGTGTGGGAATTTGGATGGGGTACAGTGTGTGTGAAAGGGAGGGGAGTTGGATAGGGTACAGTGTGTGTGAGGGTGGGGAGTTGGATGGGGTACAGTGTGTGTGTGTGAGGGTGGGGAGTTGGATGGGGTACAGTGTGTGTGGGGAGTTGGATGGGGTACAGTGTGTGTGAAATTGTGGGGAGTTGGATGGGGTACAGTGTGTGTGTGAAAGGAAGGGTGTTTGATGGGGTACAGTGTGTGTGAATGGGTGGGGAGTTGGATGGGGTACAGTGTGTGAGAGGGTGGGGAGTTGGATGAGTTACAGTGTGTGTGAGAGGGTGGGGAGTTGGATGGGGTACAGTGTGTGTGAGAGGGTGGTGAGTTGGATGGGGTACAGTGTGTGTGACAGGGTGGGGAGTTGATTGGGGTACAGTGTGTCTGAAAGGGAGGGGAGATGTTGGGGTACAGTGTGAAAGGGTGGGGAGTTGCATGGGGTACAGTGTGTGTGAGAGGGAGGGGAGCTGGATGGGGTACAGTGTGTGTGTGAGGGGATGGGGAGTTGGATGGGGTAAAGTGTGTGTGAGGGTGGGGAGTTGGATAGGGTACAGTGTGTGTGAGGGTGGGGAGTTGGATGGGTTACAGTGTGTGTGAGGGGATGGGGAGTTGGATGGGGTAAAGTGTGTGTGAGGGTGGGGAGTTGGATGGGGTACAGTGTGTGAGAGGTTGGGGAATTGGATGGGGTACAGTGTGTGCGAGGGTGGGGAGTTGGATGGGGTACAGTGTGTGAAAGGGTGGGGAGTTGGATGGGGTACAGTGTGTGTGAGAGGGTGGGGAGTTGGATGGGGTACAGTGTGTGCGAGGGTGGGGAGTTGGATGGGTTACAGTGTGTGTGACAGGGTGGGGAGTTGGATGGGGTACAGTGTGTGTGAAAGGGTGGGGAGTTGGATGGGATACAGTGTGTGTGAGGGTGGGGAGTGGGATTGGGTACAGTGTGTGTGAGAGGGTGGGAAGTTGGATGGGGTACAGTGTGTGTGTGTGAAAGGGTAGGGAGTTGTATGGGGTACAGTGTGTGTGAGGGTAGGGAGTTGGATGGGGTAGAGTGTGTGAGAGGGTGGGGAGTTGGATGGGGTACAGTGTGTGTGAAAGGGTGGGGAGTTGGATGGGTTACAGTGTGTGTGAGAGGGTGGGGAGTTGGATGGGTTACAGTGTGTGTGAGAGGGTGGGGAGTTGGATGGGTTACAGTGTGTGTAAGAGGGTGGGGAGTTGGATGGGGTACAGTGTGTGTGAATGGGTGGGGAGTTGGATGGGGTACAGTGTGTGAGAGGGTGGGGAGTTGGATGGGGTACAGTGTGTGCGAGGGTGGGGAGTTGGATGGGTTACAGTGTGTGTGAGAGGATGGGGAGTTGGATGGGTTACAGTATGTGTGAGAGGGTGGGGAGTTGGCTGGGGTACAGTGTGTGTGTGGAAGGGTGGGGAGTTGGATGGGGTACAGTGTATGTGAGAGGGTGGGGAGTTGGATGGGGTTCAGTCTTTGTGACAGGGTGGGGAGTTGGCTGGGGTACAGTGTGTGTGACAGGGTGGGGAGTTGGTTGGGCTACAGTGTGTGTGAAAGAGTGGGGAGTTGGATGAGTCACACTGTGTGTGTGAGAGGGTGGGGAGTTGGCTGGGGTACAGTGTGTGTGAGAGTGTGGGTAGTTGGATGTGATACAGAGGGTGTGTAAGTGTGGGGATTTGGATGGGGTACAGTGTGTGTGAAAGGGAGGAGAGTTGGATGGGGTACAGTGTGTGTGAGGGTGGGGAGTTGGATGGGGTACAGTGTGTGTGTGTGAGGGTGGGGAGTTGGATGGGGTACAGTGTGTGTGGGGAGTTGGATGGGGTACAGTGTGTGTGAAATTGTGGGGAGTTGGATGGGGTACAGTGTGTGTGTGAAAGGAAGGGAGTTTGATGGGGTACAGTGTGTGTGAATGGGTGGGGAGTTGGATGGGGTACAGTGTGTGTGAATGGGTGGGGAGTTGGATGGGGTACAGTGTGTGTGTGTAAGGGGGGGAGTTTGATGGGGTACAGTGTGTGTGAAAGGGGGGGAGTTTGATGGGGTACAGTGTGTGTGAAATGGGGGGAGTTTGATGGGGTACAGTGTGTGTGTGAGGGTGGGGAGTTGGATGGGGTACAGTGTGCGTGTAAGGGGAGAAGTTTGATGGGGTACAGTGTGTTTGTGAAAGGGGGGAGTTTGATGGGGTACAGTGTGTGTGAAAGGGTGGGGAGTTGCATGGGGTACAGTGAGTGTGAAAGGGTGGGGTGTTGGATGGGGTACAGTGTGTGTGAGAGGGTGGGGAGTTGGATGGGGTACAGTGTGTGTGTGAAAGGGTGGGGTGTTGGATGGGGGACAGTGTGTGTGAGAGGATGGGCAGTTGGATGGGGTACAGTATATGTGAAAGGGTGGGGTGTTGGATGGGGTACAGTGTGTGTGTGAAAGTGTGGGGAGTTGGATGGGGTACAGTTTGCAAAAGGGTTAGGAGTTGGATGGGGTAGAGTGTGTAAGAAAGGGTGGGGAGTTGGATGGGGTACAGTGTGTTTGTGAAAGGGGGGGAGTTTGATGGGGTACAGTGTTTGAAAGTGTGGGGAGTTTGATGGGGTACAGTGTGTGTGAAAGGGTGGGGAGTTGGATGGGGTACAGTGAGTGTGACAGGGTGGGGTGTTGGGTGGGGTACAGTGTGTGTGAAAGGGTGGGAAAATAAAGGTCGGTGATTTTCAGGCCCAGTCGAGCAGCGGCAGCTGTGGGAGCGGCGGACCTGCGAGGGAGCGGAGGCAGAATTCGAGAGTGACATCACAGTACAGAAAGTGACGCTGGCACAGGGGAAGCAGCTAATTGGGTGAGTACGGCCAGGTGAGTATTTATACTACTCTGTAGTTTGACAGTTAAGGTTAATAGTTTATAAGGTTTAGATGGTCTTAATTTTGTGGTTTATAGTTGTTAAGGTCTCTGTTGTGTAGCGGGGAGTGCTAGTAAACAAGGGCCCTTGAGTATATCATTTAATTGCAGTGCAATTAGTGGTATTGATTTGATTTAATTTAATTTAGATTAATTAAAGGGTATGTCATGGCAGCACAGCTCGGCCTTGTGGCATGCTCCTCCTGCACTTTGTGGGAAATCAGGGACACTTCCTGTGACCGGGGGGAGTGTTTGCTAGTGCTCTTGGGGAGGGTTTAAACTAAAATGGCAGGGGGATGGGAACCTGTGCAGGGAGACAGAGGAAAGGGAAGCAAGGATAGAAGCAAAAGACAGGAAGGAGAAAAGCTTGGGGTACAGTGTGTGTGTCAAGGGGTTGGGAGTTGGATGGGGTACAGTGTGTGTGAAAGGGTGGGTAGTTGGATGGGTACAGAGTGTGTGTCAAGGGGTTGGGAGTTGGATGGGGTACAGTGTGTGTGAAAGGGTGGGTAGTTGGATGGGTACAGTGTGTGTGAGAGGGTGGGGAGTTGGTTGGGGTACAGTGTGTGTGAGGGTGGGGAGTTGGATGGGATACAGTGTGTGTGTGGAAGGGTGGGGAGTTGGATGGGGTACAGTGTATGTGAGAGGGTGGGGAGTTGGATGGGGTTCAGTCTGTGTGACAGGGTGGGGAGTTGGATGGAATACAGTGTTTGTGAGGGTGGGGAGTTGGATGGGGTACAGTGTATGTGAAAGGGTGGGGAGTTGGATGGGGTACAGTGTGTGTGTGAAGGGAGGGAAGTTGCTTGGGGTACCGTGTGTGTGTGAGTGTGGGGAGTTGGATGGGGTACAGTGTGTGTGAGGGTGGGGAGTTGGATGGGGTACAGAGTGTGTGAGAAAGGGTGGGGAGTTGGATGGGGTTCAGTGTGTGTGTCAAGGGGTTGGGAGTTGGATGGGGTACAGTGTGTGTGAAAGGATGGGGAGTTGGATGAGTCACACTGTGTGTGTGAAAGCGTGGGTAGTTGGATGGGTACATTGTGTGTGAGGGTGGGGAGTTGGAGGGGTACAGTGTGTGTGTGTGAGGGTGGGGAGTTGGATGGGGTACAGTGTGTGTGGGTAGTTGGATGGGGTACAGTGTGTGTGAGAAAGGGTGGGTAGTTGGATGGGTACAATGTGTGTGTGGGAGGGTGGGGCGTTGGATGAGGTACAGAGTGTGTAAGTGTGGGGAGTTGGATGGGGTACAGTGTGTGTGAGGGTGGGGAGTTGGAGGGGTACAGTGTGTGTGAGAAAGGGTGGGGAGTTGGATGGGGTACAGTTTGCAAAAGGTTTAGGAGTTGGAGGTTGTAGAGTCTGTAAGAAAGTTGGGGAGCTGGATGGGGTACAATGTGTGTGAAAGGGTGGGGGGTTGGATGGGGTACAGTGTGTGTAAAAGGGTGGGGAGTTGGATGGGGTACCGTGTGTGAAAGGGTGGGGAGTTAGATGGGGTACAGTGTGTGTGAGGGTGGGGAGTTGGATGGGGTACAGTGTGCGTGAAAGTGTGGGGAGTTGGTTGGGTTACAGTGTGTGTGAGAAAGAATGGGGTGTTGGATGGGGTAGAGCGTGTGTGAAAGTGTGGGGATTTGGATGGGGTACAGTGCATGTGAAAGGGAGGGGAGTTGCTTGGGGTACAGTGTGTGTGTGAAAGAATGGGGTGTTGGATGGGGTAGAGCGTGTGTGAGTGTGGGGAGTTGGATGGGGTACAGTGTGTGTGAAAGGGAGGGGAGTTGGATGGGATACAGTGTGTGTGTGGAAGGGTGGGGAGTTGGATGGGGTACAGTGTGTGTGAAAGGGTGGGG
The DNA here is from genome assembly GCA_030390025.1 of Squalus acanthias. Taxonomy (NCBI): domain Eukaryota; kingdom Metazoa; phylum Chordata; class Chondrichthyes; order Squaliformes; family Squalidae; genus Squalus; species Squalus acanthias. Next base: position 23,636,611 of record CM059450.1, read on the forward strand.
AGTTGGATGGGGTACAGTGTGTGTGTGAAGGGGTGGGGAGTTGGATGGGCTACAGTGTGTGTGAGGGTGGGGAGTTTGATGGGTTACAGTGTGTGTGGGAGGGTGGGGCTTTGAATGGGGTACATTGTGTGTGAGGGTGGGGAGTTTCATGGGTTACAATGTGTGTGAAAGGGTGGGGGGTTGAATGGGGTACAGTGTGTGTAAAAGGGTGGGGAGTTGGATGGGGTACCGTGTGTGAAAGGGTGGGGAGTTGGATGGGGTACAGTGTGTGTGAGGGTGGGGAGTTGGATGGGGTACAGTGTGCGTGAAAGTGTGGGGAGTTGGTTGGGTTACAGTGTGTGTGAGAAAGAATGGGGTGTTGGATGGGGTAGAGCGTGTGTGAGTGTGGGGAGTTGGATGGGGTACAGTGTGTGTGAAAGGGAGGGGAGTTGGATGGGATACAGTGTGTGTGTGGAAGGGTGGGGAGTTGGATGGGGTACAGTGTGTGTGAAAGGGTGGGGAGTTGGATGGGGTACAGTGTGTGTGTGAAGGGGTGGGGAGTTGGATGGGCTACAGTGTGTGTGAGGGTGGGGAGTTTGATGGGTTACAGTGTGTGTGGGAGGGTGGGGCTTTGAATGGGGTACAGTGTGTGTGAGGGTGGGGAGTTTCATGGGTTACAGTGTGTGTGAAAGGGTGGGTAGTTGGATGGGGTACAGTGTGTGTTTGGGTGGGGCGTTGGATGAGGTACAGTGTGTGTGAGGGTGGGGAGTTGGATGGGGTTCAGTGTGTGTGTGTGAGGGTGGGGAGTTGGATGGGGTACAGTGTGTGTGAGGATGGGGAGTTGGATGGGGTACAGTGTGTGTGAAAGAGAGGGGAGTTTGATGGGGTACAGTGTGTGAGAGGGTGGGGAGTTGGATGGGGTACAGTGTGTGTGTGTAAGGGGGGGAGTTTGATGGGGTACAGTGTGTGTGAAAGGGGGGGAGTTTGATGGGGTACAGTGTGTGTGAAAGGGGGGGAGTTTGATGGGGTACAGTGTGTGTGTGAGGGTGGGGAGTTGGATGGGGTACAGTGTGTTTGTGAAAGGGGGGAGTTTGATGGGGTACAGTGTGTGTGAAAGGGTGGGGAGTTGCATGGGGTACAGTGAGTGTGAAAGGGTGGGGTGTTGGATGGGGTACAGTGTGTGTGAGAGGGTGGGGAGTTGGATGGGGTACAGTGTGTGTGTGAAAGGGTGGGGTGTTGGATGGGGGACAGTGTGTGTGAGAGGATGGGCAGTTGGATGGGGTACAGTATGTGTGAAAGGGTGGGGTGTTGGATGGGGTACAGTGTGTGTGTGAAAGTGTGGGGAGTTGGATGGGGTACAGTTTGCAAAAGGGTTAGGAGTTGGATGGGGTAGAGTGTGTAAGAAAGGGTGGGGAGTTGGATGGGGTACAGTGTGTTTGTGAAAGGGGGGGAGTTTGATGGGGTACAGTGTTTGAAAGTGTGGGGAGTTTGATGGGGTACAGTGTGTGTGAAAGGGTGGGGAGTTGGATGGGGTACAGTGAGTGTGACAGGGTGGGGTGTTGGGTGGGGTACAGTGTGTGGGAAAGTGTGGGAAAATAAAGGTCGGTGATTTTCAGGCCCAGTCGAGCAGCGGCAGCTGTGGGAGCGGCGGACCTGCGAGGGAGCGGCGGCAGAATTCGAGAGTGACATCACAGTACAGAAAGTGACGCTGGCACAGGGGAAGCAGCTAATTGGGTGAGTACGGCCAGGTGAGTATTTATACTACTCTGTAGTTTGACAGTTAAGGTTAATACTTTATAAGGTTTAGATGGTCTTAATTTTGTGGTTTATAGTTGTTAAGGTCTCTGTTGTGTAGCGGGGAGTGCTAGTAAACAAGGGCCCTTGAGTATATCATTTAATTGCAGTGCAATTAGTGGTATTGATTTGATTTAATTTAATTTAGATTAATTAAAGGGTATGTCATGGCAGCACAGCTCGGCCTTGTGGCATGCTCCTCCTGCACTTTGTGGGAAATCAGGGACACTTCCTGTGACCGGGGGGAGTGTTTGCTAGTGCTCTTGGGGAGGGTTTAAACTAAAATGGCAGGGGGATGGGAACCTGTGCAGGGAGACAGAGGAAAGGGAAGCAAGGATAGAAGCAAAAGACAGGAAGGAGAAAAGCTTGGGGTACAGTGCGTGTGTCAAGGGGTTGGGAGTTGGATGGGGTACAGTGTGTGTGAAAGGGTGGGTAGTTGGATGGGTACAGAGTGTGTGTCAAGGGGTTGGGAGTTGGATGGGGTACAGTGTGTGTGAAAGGGTGGGTAGTTGGATGGGTACAGTGTGTGTGAGAGGGTGGGGAGTTGGTTGGGGTACAGTGTGTGTGAGGGTGGGGAGTTGGATGGGATACAGTGTGTGTGTGGAAGGGTGGGGAGTTGGATGGGGTACAGTGTATGTGAGAGGGTGGGGAGTTGGATGGGGTTCAGTCTGTGTGACAGGGTGGGGAGTTGGATGGAATACAGTGTTTGTGAGGGTGGGGAGTTGGATGGGGTACAGTGTATGTGAAAGGGTGGGGAGTTGGATGGGGTACAGTGTGTGTGTGAAGGGAGGGAAGTTGCTTGGGGTACCGTGTGTGTGTGAGTGTGGGGAGTTGGATGGGGTACAGTGTGTGTGAGGGTGGGGAGTTGGATGGGGTACAGAGTGTGTGAGAAAGGGTGGGGAGTTGGATGGGGTTCAGTGTGTGTGTCAAGGGGTTGGGAGTTGGATGGGGTACAGTGTGTGTGAAAGGATGGGGAGTTGGATGAGTCACACTGTGTGTGTGAAAGCGTGGGTAGTTGGATGGGTACATTGTGTGTGAGGGTGGGGAGTTGGAGGGGTACAGTGTGTGTGTGTGAGGGTGGGGAGTTGGATGGGGTACAGTGTGTGTGGGTAGTTGGATGGGGTACAGTGTGTGTGAGAAAGGGTGGGTAGTTGGATGGGTACAATGTGTGTGTGGGAGGGTGGGGCGTTGGATGAGGTACAGAGTGTGTAAGTGTGGGGAGTTGGATGGGGTACAGTGTGTGTGAGGGTGGGGAGTTGGAGGGGTACAGTGTGTGTGAGAAAGGGTGGGGAGTTGGATGGGGTACAGTTTGCAAAAGGTTTAGGAGTTGGAGGTGGTAGAGTCTGTTATGAAAGTTGGGGAGCTGGATGGGGTACAATGTGTGTGAAAGGGTGGGGGGTTGGATGGGGTACAGTGTGTGTAAAAGGGTGGGGAGTTGGATGGGGTACCGTGTGTGAAAGGGTGGGGAGTTGGATGGGGTACAGTGTGTGTGAGGGTGGGGAGTTGGATGGGGTACAGTGTGCGTGAAAGTGTGGGGAGTTGGTTGGGTTACAGTGTGTGTGAGAAAGAATGGGGTGTTGGATGGGGTAGAGCGTGTGTGAAAGTGTGGGGATTTGGATGGGGTACAGTGCGTGTGAAAGGGAGGGGAGTTGCTTGGGGTACAGTGTGTGTGTGAAAGAATGGGGTGTTGGATGGGGTAGAGCGTGTGTGAGTGTGGGGAGTTGGATGGGGTACAGTGTGTGTGAAAGGGAGGGGAGTTGGATGGGATACAGTGTGTGTGTGGAAGGGTGGGGAGTTGGATGGGGTACAGTGTGTGTGTGAATGGTGGGGAGTTGGATGGGCTACAGTGTGTGTGAGGGTGGGGAGTTTGATGGGTTACAGTGTGTGTGGGAGGGTGGGGCTTTGAATGGGGTACAGTGTGTGTGAGGGTGGGGAGTTTCATGGGTTACAGTGTGTGTGAAAGGGTGGGTAGTTGGATGGGGTACAGTGTGTGTTTGGGTGGGGCGTTGGATGAGGTACAGTGTGTGTGAGGGTGGGGAGTTGGATGGGGTTCAGTGTGTGTGTGTGAGGGTGGGGAGTTGGATGGGGTACAGTGTGTGTGAGGGTGGGGAGTTGGATGGGGTACAGTGTGTGTGAAAGAGAGGGGAGTTTGATGGGGTACAGTGTGTGTGTGAGGGTGGGGAGTTGGATGGGGTACATTGTGTGTGAGGGTGGATAGTTTGCTGGGGTACAGTGTGTGTGAAAGAGAGGGGAGTGTGATGGGGTACAGTGTGTGTGTGAGGGTGGGGAGTTGGATGGGATACAGTGTGTGAGAGGGTGGGGAGTTGGATGGGGTACATTGTGTGTGAGGGTGTGGAGTTGGATGGGGTACTGTGTGTGTGTGAGGGTAGGGAGTTGGATGGGGTACAGTGTGTGAGAGGATGGGGAGTTGGATGGGGTACAGTGTATGTGTGAGGGTGGGGAGTTGGATGGGGTACATTGTGTGTGTGAGGGTGGGGAGTTGGATGGGTTACAGTGTGTGAGAGAGGGTGGGGAGTTGGATGGGGTACAGTGTGTGTGAGGGTGGGGTGTTGGATGGGTTGCAGTGTGTGTGAAAGGGTGGGGAGTTGGATGGGTTACAGTGTGTGAGAGAGGGTGGGGAGTTGGATGGGGTACAGTGTGTGTGAGGGTGGGGTGTTGGATGGGGTACTGTGTGTGAGAGGGTGGGGAGTAGGATGGGGTACAGTGTGTGTGAAAGGGTGGGGAGTTGGATGGGGTACACTGTGTGTGAGAGGGTGGGGAGTTGGATGGGGTACAGTGTGGGTGTGACGGTGGGGAGATGTTGGGGTACAGTGTGTGTGAAAGGGAGGGGAGTTGGATGGGGTACAGTGTGTGAAAGGGTGGGGAGTTGCATGGGGTACAGTGTGTGTGAGAGGGTGGGGAGTTGGATGGGATACAGTGTGTGTGTGAGGGTGGGGAGTTGGATGGGGTACAGTGTGTGTGATGGTGGGGAGTTGGTTGGGGTACAGTGTGTGAAAGGGTGGGGAGTTGGATGGGGTACAGTGTGTGTGAGGGTGGGCAGTTGGATGGGGTACAGTGTGTGTGTGATGGGTGGGCAGTTGGATGGGGTACAGTGTGTGTGAGAGGGTGGGGAGTGGGATGGGGTACAGTGTGTGTGTGAGGGTGGGGTGTTGGATGGGGTACAGTGTGTGTGAAAGGGTGGGGAGTTGGATGGGTTGCAGTGTGTGTGAAAGGGTGGGGAGTTGGATGGGGTACAGTGTGTGAGAGAGGGTGGGGAGTTGGATGGGGTACAGTGTGTGTGAGGGTGGGGTGTTGGATGGGGTACTGTGTGTGAGAGGGTGGGGAGTAGGATGGGGTACAGTGTGTGTGAAAGGGTGGGGAGTTGGATGGGGTACACTGTGTGAGAGGGTGGGGAGTTGGATGGGGTACAGTGTGGGTGTGACGGTGGGGAGATGTTGGGGTACAGTGTGTGTGAAAGGGAGGGGAGTTGGATGGGGTACAGTGTGTGAAAGGGTGGGGAGTTGCATGGGGTACAGTGTGTGTGAGAGGGTGGGGAGTTGGATGGGATACAGTGTGTGTGTGAGGGTGGGGAGTTGGATGGGGTACAGTGTGTGTGATGGTGGGGAGTTGGTTGGGGTACAGTGTGTGAAAGGGTGGGGAGTTGGATGGGGTACAGTGTGTGTGAGGGTGGGCAGTTGGATGGGGTACAGTGTGTGTGAAAGTGTGGGGAGTTGGATGGGGTACAGTGTGTGTGTGATGGGTGGGCAGTTGGATGGGGTACAGTGTGTGTGAGAGGGTGGGGAGTGGGATGGGGTACAGTGTGTGTGTGAGGGTGGGGTGTTGGATGGGGTACAGTGTGTGTGTGAGGGTGGGGAGTTGGATGGGTACAGTGTGCGTGAAAGGGTGGGGAGTTGGATGGGATACAGTGTGTGTGTGAAAGGTTAGGGAGATGGATGGGGTACAGTGTGTGTGTGAGGGTGGGGAGTTGGATGGGGTAGAATGTGTGAGAGGGTGGGGAGTTGGATGGGTTACAGTGTGTGTGAGGGTGGGGAGTGGGATGGGGTACAGTGTGTGTGTCAGGGTGGGGAGTTGGATGGGGTACAGAGTGTGTGAGAGGGTGGGGAGTTGGATGGGGTACAGTGTGTGTGAGAGAGGGTGGGGGTTTAGATGGGGTACAGTGTGTGTGAGAGAGGGTGGGGAGTTGGATGGGGTACAGTGTGTGTGAGATGGTGGGGAGTTGGATGGGGTACAGTGTGTGTGAGGGTGAGGAGTTGGATGGGGTACAGTGTGTGTGAAAGAGTGGGGAGTTGGATGGGGTACAGTGTGTGTGAAAGGGTGGGGAGTTGGATGGGGTACAGTGTGTATGAGGGTGGGGAGTTGGATGGGGTACAATGTGTGTGAAAGGGTGGGGCGTTGGATGGGCAACAATGTGTGTGAAAGGGTGGGGCGTTGGATGGGGTACAGTGTGTGTGAGAGTGTGGGTAGTTGGATGTGGTACAGAGTGTGTGTAAGTGTGGGGATTTGGATGGGGTACAATGTGTGTGAAAGGGTGGGGAGTTCGATGGGGTACAGTGTGTGTGAGAAAGAATGGGGTGTTGGATGGGGTAGAGCGTGTGTGAAAGTGTGGGGATTTGGATGGGGTACAGTGTGTGTCAAAGGGAGGGGAGTTGCTTGTTGTACAGTGTGTGTGTGAGAGGGTGGGGAGTTGGATGGGGTACAGTGTGTGTGAAAGGGAGGGGAGTTGGTTGGGGTACAGTGTGTGTGAAAGGGTGGGGAGTTGGATGGGGTACAATGTGTGTGGGAGCGTGGGGCGTTGGATGTGGTACAGTGTGTATGTGAGAGGGTGGGGAGTTGGATGGGGTACTGTGTGTGTGAGGGTGGGGAGTTGGATGGGGTACAGTGTGTGAGGGTGGGGAGTTGGATGGGATACAGTGTGTGTGAGGGTGGGGAGTTGGATGGGTTAAAGTGTGTGTGGAATAGTGGGGAGTTGGATGGGGTACAGTGTGTGAGAGGGTGGGGAGTTGGATGGGGTACAGTGTGTGAGAGGGTGGGGAGTTGGATGGGGTATAGTGTGTGAGAGGGTGGGGAGTTGGATGGGGTACAGTGTGTGAGAGGGAGGGGAGTTGGTTGGGGTACAGTGTGTGTGGGAGGGTGGGGAGTTGGATGGGGTACAGTGTGTGAGAGGGTGGGGAGTTGGATGGGGTACATTGTGTGAGAGGGTGGGGAGTTGGATGGGTTACAGTGTGTGACGGTGGGGAGTTGGATGGGATACAGTGTGTGTGAGGGTGGGGAGTTGGATGGGTTAAAGTGTGTGTGGAATAGTGGGGAGTTGGATGGGGTACAGTGTGTGAGAGGGTGGGGCGTTGGATGGGGTACAGTGTGTGAGAGGGTGGGGCGTTGGATGGGGTACAGTGTGTGTGAGAGGGTGGGGAGTTGGATGGGGTACACTGTGTGAGAGGGTGGGGAGTTGGATGGGGTACAGTGTGTGTGAAAGGGAGGGGAGTTGGTTGGGGTACAATGTGTGTGGGAGGGTGGGGAGTTGGATGGGGTACAGTGTGTGAGAGGGTGGGGAGTTGGATGGGGTACAGTGTGTGTGAGGGTGGGGAGTTGGATGGGTTACAGTGTGTGAGAGGGTGGGGAGTTGGATGGGGTACATTGTGTGAGAGGGTGGGGAGTTGGATGGGGTACAGTGTGTGAGAGGGTGGGGAGTTGGATGGGGTACAGTGTGTGAGAGGGTGGGGAGTTGGATGGGTTAAAGTGTGTGTGGAATCGTGGGGATTTGGATGGGGTACAGTGTGTGGTATATGGGGATACAGTGGGTGAGTTTGTAGCTTTAATTAAATGTATTATAGGGTATTTATTGACAATTTATAGAGCTTGGATTTATAATAAAGATGGGATGTTTTATTCCTTTCTGATTCTATTGTTTCTTCGCTCTCCGCTTGAGCACTGGACCAGACTTCACATCAGCAAATCTCAGAATCCAGTCAGTCACAGAGCTCCCCCTGTCCCGGCCCAGCTCACAGCCCCTGTCCCAGAGTGATCCCGGCCCAGCTCACAGCCCCGCACTGCTGTCCCAGAGTGATCCCGGCCCAGCTCACCCCCCCGCCCTGCTGTCCCAGAGTGATCCCGGCCCAGCTCACCCCCCGCCCCCGTGTCCCAGAGTGATCCCGGCCCAGCTCACCCCCCCCCCCAACCTGTCCCAGAGTGATCCCGGCCCAGCTCACCCCCACCCCCACCGCTGTCCCAGAGTGATCCCGGCCCAGCTCACCACCCCCCCAACTTGTCCCAGAGTGATCCCGGCCCAGCTCACTCCCCCTGTCCCAGCCCAGCTGACTCCCTCTGTCCCAGAGTGATCCCGGCCCAGCTCACAGTCCCTGTCCCAGAGTGATCCCGGCCCAGCTCACCCCCACCCCCTGTCCCAGAGTGATCCCGGCCCAGCTCACTCCCCCTGTCCCGGCCCAGCTCACTCCCCCTGTCCCAGAGTGATCCCGGCCCAGCTCTCCCCCCCACCCCCTGGCCCAGAGTGATCCCGGCCCAGCTCACCACCCCCCCACCTGTCCCAGAGTGATCCCGGCCCAGCTCACCCCCCCCGCCCCCGTCCCAGATTGATCCCGGCCCAGCTCACCACCCCCCGCCCTGTCCCAGAGTGATCCTGGCCCAACTCACTCCCCCTGTCCCGGCCCAGCTCACTCCCCCTGTGCCAGCCCAGCTCACTCCCCCTGTCCCAGCCCAGCTGACTCCCTCTGTCCCAGAGTGATTCCGGCACAGCTCACAGTCTCTGTCCCAGAGTGATCCCGGCCCAGCTCACCCCCACCCCCTGTCCCAGAGTGATCCCGGCCCAGCTGACTCCCCGTCCCGGCCCAGCTCACTCCCCCTGTCCCAGAGTGATCCCGGCCCAGCTCACCCCCACCCCCTGTCCCAGAGTGATCCCAGCCCAGCTCACTCCCCCTGTCCCGGCCCAGCTCACTCTCTCTGTCCCAGAGTGATCCCGGCCCAGCTCACTCCCCGCCCCTGTCCCAGAGTGATCCCGGCCCAGCTCACCCCCCCCCCCCCCCACCTCTGTCCCAGAGTGATCCCAGCCCAGCTCACAGCCTTTGTCCCAGAGTGATCCCAGCCCAGCTCACAGCCCCTGTCCCAGAGTGATCCCGGCCCAGCTCACTCCCCCTGTCCCAGAGTGATCCCGGCCCAGCTCACCTCCCCCCACTGTCCCAGAGTGATCCCGGCCCAGCTCACAGCCCCTGTCCCAGAGTGATCCCAGCCCAGCTCACTCCCCCTGTCCCAGAGTGATCCCGGCCCAGCTCACCCCCCCCCCCCCCCCTGTCCCAGAGTGATCCCGGCCCAGCTCACCCCCCCCACACCTTTCCCAGAGTGATCCCGGCCCAGCTCACCCCCCCCCACACCTTTCCCAGAGTGATCCCGGCCCAGCTCACCACCCCCCCCACCCCGTCCCAGAGTGATCCCGGCCCAGCTCACTCCCCCTGTCCCGGCCCAGCTCACTCCCCCTGTCCCAGCCCAGCTGACTCCCTCTGTCCCAGAGTGATCCCGGCCCAGCTCACTCCCCCTGTCCCGGCCCAGCTCACTCCCCCTGTCCCAGCCCAGCTGACTCCCTCTGTCCCAGAGTGATCCCGGCCCAGCTCACTCCCCCTGTCCCGGCCCAGCTCACTCCCCCTGTCCCAGCCCAGCTCACTCCCTCTGTCCCAGAGTGATCCCAGCCCAGCTCACAGCCTTTGTCCCAGAGTGATCCCAGCCCAGCTCACAGCCCCTGTCCCAGAGTGATCCCGGCCCAGCTCACTCCCCCTATCCCAGAGTGATCCCGGCCCAGTTCACCTCCCCCTACTGTCCCAGAGTGATCCCGGCCCAGCTCACCCCCCCCCCCCCCCCTCCCCTGTCCCAGAGTGATCCCGGCCCAGCTCACCCCCCCCACACCTTTCCCAGAGTGATCCCGGCCCAGCTCACCACCCCCCCCCCACCCCGTCCCAGAGTGATCCCGGCCCAGCTCACTCCCCCTGTCCCGGCCCAGCTCACTCCCCCTGTCCCAGCCCAGCTGACTCCCTCTGTCCCAGAGTGATCCCGGCCCAGCTCACAGTCCCTGTCCCAGAGTGATCCCGGCCCAGCTCACCCCCACCCCCTGTCCCAGAGTGATCCCGGCCCAGCTCACTCCCCCTGTCCCGGCCCAGCTCACTCCCCCTGTCCCAGAGTGATCCCGGCCCAGCTCACTCCCTCTGTCCCAGAGTGATCACGGCCCAGCTCACTCCCCCTGTCCCAGAGTGATCCCGGCCCAGCTCACTCCCTCTGTCCCAGAGTGATCCCAGCCCAGCTCACAGCCTCTGTCCCAGAGTGATCCCGGCCCAGCTCACTCCCTCTGTCCCAGAGTGATCCCGGCCCAGCTCACTCCCTCTGTCCCAGAGTGATCCCAGCCCAGCTCACAGCCCCTGTCCCAGAGTGATCCGGGCCCAGCTCACAGCCCCTGTCCCAGAGTGATCCCGGCCCAGCTCACAGCCCCTGTCCCAGAGTGATCCCAGCCCAGCTCACAGCCTCTGTCCCAGAGTGATCCAGGCCCAGCTCACAGCCCCTGTCCCAGAGTGATCCCGGCCCAGCTCACAGCCCCTGTCCCAGAGTGATCCCAGCCCAGCTCACAGCCCCTGTCCCAGAGTGATCCCAGCCCAGCTCACAGCCCCTGTCCCAGAGTGATCCGGGCCCAGCTCACTCCCTCTGTCCCAGAGTGATCCGGGCCCAGCTCACAGCCCCTGTCCCAGAGTGATCCGGGCCCAGCTCACTCCCTCTGTCCCAGAGTGATCCGGGCCCAGCTCACAGCCCCTGTCCCAGAGTGATCCGGGCCCAGCTCACTCCCTCTGTCCCAGAGTGATCCGGGCCCAGCTCACCTGTAATGGGACTTGCTGTTTGAGGGGGACACAGTCATAGGAACAGGAGGAGGCCATTCAGCCCCTCGAGCCTATTCTTCCATTCAATTAGATCATGGCTGATCTGTATCGTAACGCCATCTATCTGCCCTGGCGCCGTAACCCTTAATATCCCTCGCCTGTGGATTGCCAGGGGCTGATTGTCTCTGATGAATTCAGTGCAGGTCATGGAGTTTATTTGTGTTTGATGGAGTGAGAGTTAATGAGTTCAGTAATCTGACAGCGAGAGAACGAGAGAGTGAGTGAACCAGAGATTAATCGGAGCTGACAGGACATCAACTTTTGATATTTATTTGCTCAATACGGGGGGCTCAGTTCAGTTCGAATTCCTGCCTTTAATACTTTGCACAGCTGGGAGTCAGCAGTTCAGTGTAATAATGAGAGGTCTCAGTGTAACCTTAATCTGCCCCCAAAACATTTGTGTTAATAAAGAACAGAATCAGCTTTCGAGAATCAGCCTTACATTTGGCAAATAAAAGCACTGTTTGTAACTCAGTGTCAGCCGGGGCTCAGTGGGCAGCACTCTCACCTCTGAGTCAGAAGATTGTAGGTTCATAGTCCCACTCCAGGGACTTGAGCACATAAAGCTAGTCTGACTCTCCCAGTGCAGTGCTGAGGGAGCGCTGCACTGTCGGAGGTGCCGTCTTTCGGATGAGACGTTAAACCGAGGCCCTGTCTGCTCTCTCAGGTGGATGTAAAAGATCCCATGGCACTATTTCGAGAAAGAGCAGGGGAGGTGTCCTGGGGCCAATATTTATCCCTCAACCCACACCACAAAAACAGATTATCTGGTCATTTTCACATTGCTGTTGGTGTGCAATTGGCTGCCGCGTTTCCACATTACAACAGTGACTACACTCCAAACGTACTTCATTGGCTGTAAAGAGCTTTGAGACGCCCGGTGGTCGTGAAAGGCGCTATAGAAATGCAAGTCTTTCTTTCTTTAACTCAATGATCGTTTGTGTATTTTCAGAGTCTAAATCTGACATCTTGGACAAGAGACAAAAAATGGGCGTGATTGTCCAGAGGGAATTAATGTTCCCCAAACATCCAATTAATTCAATTTCCCTTCCGGTTTTTACACAATCTTTCAACTGCTAGAGCCAGCATTGGAATGAAGATTGAATCAACTGGGTACTCCAGAGGAAGGAGATGGAGGACTCCAGGTCTGAGGAGAGGTGATGGGGAAGATCTCGGTGTGAGGAGAGGCGATGGGGGAGCTCCAGGTCTGAGGAGGGGCGATGGGGGAGCTCGAGGTGTGAGAAGGGGCGATGGGGGAGCTCTAGGTTTGAGGAGGGGCGATGGGGGAGCTCTAGGTGTGAGGAGGGGCGATGGGGGAGCTCCGTCCCCTTAGATCAGTGCATCTGTCCCCTAGATCAGTGTATCTGACCCCCTAGATCAGTGTATCTGTCCCCCTAGATCAGTGTATCTGTCCCCCTAGATCAGTGTATCTGTCCCCTAGATCAGAGTATCTGTCCCCTAGATCAGTGTATCTGTCTCCCTAGATCAGTGTATCTGTCCCCCTAGATCAGAGTATCTGTCTCCTAGATCAGTGTATCTGTCCTCCGAGATCAGTGTATCTGTTTCCCTAGGTCAGTGTATCTGTCCCCTAGGTCAGTGTATCTGTCCCCTAGATCAGTGTATCTGTCCCCTAGATCAGTGTATCTGTCTCCCTAGATCAGTGTATCTGTCCCTAGATCAGTGTATCTGTCCCTAGATCAGTGTATCTGCCTCCCTAGATCAGTGTATCTGTCTCCCTAGATCAGTGTATCTGTCCCTTGATCAGAGTATCTGTCCCCTAGATCAGTGTATCTGTCTCCCTAGATCAGTGTATCTGTCCCCTAGATCAGTGTATCTGTCCCCTAGATCAGAGTATCTGTCTCCTACATCAGTGTATCTGTCTCCTAGATCAGTGTATCTGTCCCTAGATCAGTGTATCTGTCTCCCTAGATCAGTGTATCTGTCTCCCTAGATCAGTGTATCTGTCCCCTAGATCAGTGTATCTGTCTCCCTAGATCAGTGTATCTGTCTCCCTAGATCAGTGTATCTGTCCCTTGATCAGAGTATCTGTCCCCTAGATCAGTGTATCTGTCTCCCTAGATCAGTGTATCTCTCCCCTAGATCAGTGTATCTGTCCCCTAGATCAGAGTATCTGTCTCCTAGATCAGTGTATCTGTCCCTAGATCAGTGTATCTGTCTTCCTAGATCAGTGTATCTGTCTCCCTAGATCAGTGTATCTGTCCCCTAGATCAGTGTATCTCTCTCCCTAGATCAGTGTATCTGTCCCCTAGATCAGAGTATCTGTCTCCCTAGATCAGTGTATCTGTCCCATAGATCAGTGTATCTGTCTCCCTAGATCAGTGTATCTGGCCCCTAGATCGGAGTATCTGTCCCCTAGATCAGTGTATCTGTCTCCCTAGATCAGTGTATCTGTCCCGAGATCAGAGTATCTGTCCCCCAAGATCAGTGTATCTGTCCCTAGATCAGTGTATCTGTCTCCCTAGATCAGTATATCTTTCCCTTGATCAGAGTATCTGTCCCCTAGATCAGTGTATATGTCTCCCTAGATCAGTGTATCTGTCCCCAAGATCAGTGTATCTCTCTCCCTAGATCAGTGTATCTGTCCCATAGATCAGTGTATCTGTCTCCTAGATCGGAGTATCTGTCTCCCTAGATCAGTGGATCTGTCCCCCTAAATCAGTGTATCTGTCCCCCTAGATCAGTGTATCTGTCCCTAGATCAGAGTATCTGTCCCCCAAATCAGTGTATCTGTCTCCCCAGATCAGAGTATCTGTCTCCCTAGATCAGTGTGTCTGTCACCTAGATCAGTGTATCTGTCCCCTAGCTCAGTGTATCTGTCCCGTAGATCAGTGTATCTGTCCACTAGATCAGTGCGTCTGTCCCCTAGATCAGTGCATCTGTCCCCTAGATAAGTGTATCTGTCCCTTAGATCAGTGCATCTGTCTCCCTAGATCAGTGTATCTGTCCCCTAGATCAGAGTATCTGTCTCCCCAGATCAGAGTATCTGTCCCCTAGATCAGTGCATCTGTCTCCCTAGATCAGTGTATCTGTCACCTAGATAAGTGTATATGTCTCCCTAGATCAGAGTATCTGTCCCCTAGATCAGTGTATCTGTCCCCGAGATCAGAGTATCTGTCTCCCTAGATCAGTGTGTCTGTCCCCTAGATCAGTGTATCTGTCCCATAGATCAGTGTGTCTGTCCCCTAGATCAGTGTATCTGTCCCCTTGATCAGAGTATCTGTCTCCCGAGATCGGAGTATCTGTCCACTAGATCAGTGTATCTGTATCCCTAGATCAGTGTAACTGTCCCCCGAGATCAGTGTATCTGTCTCCCTAGATCAGTGTATCTGTCCCCTAGATCAGTGTATCTGTCCCCTAGATCAGTGCATCTGTCCCCTAGATCAGTGTATCTGTCTCCCTAGATCAGTGTATCTGTCCCTAGATCAGTGAATCTGTCTCCCTAGATCAGTGCATCTGTCCACTAGATCAGTGTATCTGTCCCCTAGATTAGTGCATCTGTCCCCTAGATCAGTGTATCTGTCCCCCTAGATCAGTGTATCTGTCTCCCCAGATCAGAGTATCTGTCCCCTAGATTAGTGTATCTGTCCCCCTAGATCAGTGCATCTGTCACCTAGATCAGTGCATCTGTCTCCCTAGATCAGAGTATCTGTCCCCTAGATCAGTGTATCTGTCTCCCTAGATCAGTGTATCTGTCCCCCTATATCAGTGTATCTGTCCCCCTAGATCAGTGTATCTGTCCCCCTAGATCACTGTATCTGTCCCCTAGATCAGTGTATCTGTCCCTAGATCAGTGTATCTGGCCCCTAGATCAGTGTATCTGTCTCCCTAGATCAGTGTATCTGTCCCCTAGATCAGTGTATCTGTTCCCCTAGATCAGTGCATCTGTCCCCCTAGATCAGTGCATCTGTCACCTAGATCAGTGCATCTGTCTCCCTAGATCAGAGTATCTGTCCCCTAGATCAGTGTATCTGTCCCCCTATATCAGTGTATCTGTCCCCCTAGATCAGTGTATCTGTCCCCCTAGATCAGTGTATCTGTCCCTAGATCAGTGTATCTGTCCCTAGATCAGTGTATCTGTCCCCCTAGATCAGTGTATCTGTCCCCTAGATCAGTGTATCTGTCCCTAGAACAGTGTATCTGTCCCCCAGATCAGTGTATCTGTCTCCCTAGATCAGTGTATCTGTCCCCTAGATCAGTGTATCTGTCCCCCTAGATCAGTGCATCTGTCTCCCTAGATCAGTGTATCTGTCCCCTAGATCAGTGTATATCTGTCTCCCTAGATCAGTGTATCTGTCCCCTAGATCAGTGTATATCTGTCTCCCTAGATCAGTGTATCTGTCCCCTAGATCAGTGTATCTGTCACCCTAGATCAGTGTATCTGTCTCCCTAGATCAGAGTATCTGTCCACTAGATCAGTGTATCTGTCCCCCTAGATCAGTGTATCTGTCCCCCTAGATCAGTGTATCTGTCCCCTAGATCAGTGAATCTGTCCCTAGATCAGTGCATCTGTCTCCCTAGATCAGTGTATCTGTCCCCTAGATCAGAGTATCTGTCTCCCCAGATCAGAGTATCTGTCCCCTAGATCAGTGCATCTGTCTCCCTAGATCAGTGTATCTGTCACCTAGATAAGTGTATATGTCTCCCTAGATCAGAGTATCTGTCCCCTAGATCAGTGTATCTGTCCCTAGATCAGAGTATCTGTCTCCCTAGATCAGTGTGTCTGTCCCCTAGATCAGTGTATCTGTCCCATAGATCAGTGTGTCTGTCCCCTAGATCAGTGTATCTGTCCCCTTGATCAGAGTATCTGTCTCCCTAGATCGGAGTATCTGTTCACTAGATCAGTGTATCTGTATCCCTAGATCAGTGTAACTGTCCCCCGAGATCAGTGTATCTGTCTCCCTAGATCAGTGTATCTGTCCCCTAGATCAGTGTATCTGTCCCCTAGATCAGTGCATCTGTCCCCTAGATCAGTGTATCTGTCTCCCTAGATCAGTGTATCTGTCCCTAGATCAGTGAATCTGTCTCCCTAGATCAGTGCATCTGTCCACTAGATCAGTGTATCTGTCCCCTAGATTAGTGCATCTGTCCCCTAGATCAGTGTATCTGTCCCCCTAGATCAGTGTATCTGTCTCCCCAGATCAGAGTATCTGTCCCCTAGATTAGTGTATCTGTCCCCCTAGATCAGTGCATCTGTCACCTAGATCAGTGCATCTGTCTCCCTAGATCAGAGTATCTGTCCCCTAGATCAGTGTATCTGTCTCCCTAGATCAGTGTATCTGTCCCCCTATATCAGTGTATCTGTCCCCCTAGATCAGTGTATCTGTCCCCCTAGATCAGTGTATCTGTCCCCTAGATCAGTGTATCTGTCCCCTAGATCAGTGTATCTGTCCCCTAGATCAGTGTATCTGTCTCCCTAGATCAGTGTATCTGTCCCCTAGATCAGTGTATCTGTCCCCTAGATCAGTGTATCTGTCCCCTAGATCAGTGCATCTGTCCCCTAGATCAGTGCATCTGTCTCCCTAGATCAGAGTATCTGTCCCCTAGATCAGTGTATCTGTCCCCCTAGATCAGTGTATCTGTCCCCCTAGATCAGTGTATCTGTCCCCTAGATCAGTGTATCTGTCCCCTAGATCAGTGTATCTGTCCCCTAGATCAGTGTATCTGTCCCCTAGATCAGTGTATCTGTCCCCTAGATCAGTGTATCTGTCCCCTAGATCAGTGTATCTGTCCCCTAGATCAGTGTATCTGTCTCCCTAGATCAGTGTATCTGTCCCCTAGATCAGTGTATCTGTCCCCTAGATCAGTGTATCTGTCTCCCTAGATCAGTGTATCTGTCCCCTAGATCAGTGTATCTGTCTCCCTAGATCAGTGTATCTGTCCCCTAGATCAGTGTATCTGTCTCCCTAGATCAGTGTATCTGTCCCCTAGATCAGTGTATCTGTCACCCTAGATCAGTGTATCTGTCTCCCTAGATCAGTGTATCTGTCCCCTAGATCAGTGTATCTGTCCCCTAGATCAGTGTATCTGTCCCCTAGATCAGTGTATCTGTCCCCTAGATCAGTGTATCTGTCCCCTAGATCAGTGTATCTGTCCCCTAGATCAGTGTATCTGTCTCCCTAGATCAGTGTATCTGTCCCCTAGATCAGTGTATCTGTCCCCTAGATCAGTGTATCTGTCCCCTAGATCAGTGTATCTGTCCCCTAGATCAGTGTATCTGTCTCCCTAGATCAGTGTATCTGTCCCCTAGATCAGTGTATCTGTCCCCTAGATCAGTGTATCTGTCCCCTAGATCAGTGTATCTGTCCCCTAGATCAGTGTATCTGTCCCTAGATCAGTGTATCTGTCCCCCTAGATCAGTGTATCTGTCCCCTAGATCAGTGTATCTGTCCCTAGAACAGTGTATCTGTCCCCTAGATCAGTGTATCTGTCTCCCTAGATCAGTGTATCTGTCCCCTAGATCAGTGTATCTGTCCCCCTAGATCAGTGCATCTGTCTCCCTAGATCAGTGTATCTGTCCCCTAGATCAGTGTATCTGTCTCCCTAGATCAGTGTATCTGTCCCCTAGATCAGTGTATATCTGTCTCCCTAGATCAGTGTATCTGTCCCCTAGATCAGTGTATCTGTCACCCTAGATCAGTGCATCTGTCTCCCTAGATCAGAGTATCTGTCCACTAGATCAGTGTATCTGTCCCCTAGATCAGTGTATCTGTCCCCCTAGATCAGTGTATCTGTCCCCTAGATCAGTGTATCTGTCTCCCTAGATCAGTGTATCTGTCCCTAGATCAGTGAATCTGCCTCCCTAGGTCAGTGCATCTGTCCCCTAGATCAGTGTATCTGTCTCCCTAGATCAGTGTATCTGTCTCCCTAGATCAGTGTATCTGTCCTTTGATCAGAGTATCTGTCCCCTAGATCAGTGTATCTATCTCCCTAGATCAGTTTATCTGTCCCCTAGATCGGAGTATTTGTCTCGCTAGATCAGTGTATCTGTCTCCCTAGATCAGTGTATCTGTCCCCTAGATCAGTGTATCTGTCTCCCTAGATCAGTGGATCTGTCCCCCTAAATCAGTGTATCTGTCCCCCTAGATCAGAGTATCTGTCCCTAGATCAGAGTATCTGTCCCTAGATCAGAGTATCTGTCCCCCAAGATCAGTGTGTCTGTCCCCTAGATCAGTGTATCTGTCTCCCTAGATCAGTGTGTCTGTCCCCTAGACCAGTGCATCCGTCCCCTAGATAAGTGTATCTGTCCCCTAGATCAGTGCATCTGTCTCCCTAGATCAGTGTATCTGTCCCCTAGATCAGAGTATCTGTCTCCCCAGATCAGAGTATCTGTCCCCTAGATCAGTGCATCTGTCTCCCTAGATCAGTGTATCTGTCTCCCCAGATCAGAGTATCTGTCCCCTAGATCAGTGCATCTGTCTCCCTAGATCAGTGTATCTGTCCCCTAGATCAGTGTATCTGTCCCCCTAGATCAGTGTATCTGTCCCCTAGATCAGTGTATCTGTCTCCCTAGATCAGTGTATCTGTCCCCTAGATCAGTGTATCTGTCCCCTAGATCAGTGTATCTGTCCCCTAGATCAGTGTATCTGTCCCCTAGATCAGTGTATCTGTCCCCTAGATCAGTGTATCTGTCTCCCTAGATCAGTGTATCTGTCCCCTAGATCAGTGAATCTGTCTCCCTAGATCAGTGTATCTGTCCCCTAGATCAGTGTATCTGTCCCCTAGATCAGTGTATCTGTCCCCCTAGATCAGTGTATCTGTCCCTAGATCAGTGTATCTGTCCCCCTAGATCAGTGTATCTCTCCCCTAGATCAGTGTATCTGTCCCTAGATCAGTGAATATGTCTCCCGAGATCACTGCATCTGTCCCCTAGATCAGTGTATCTGTCCCCTAGATCAGTGTATCTGTCCCCTAGATCAGTGTATCTTTCTCCCTAGATCAATGTATCTGTCCCTAGATGAGTGAATCTGTCTCCCTAGGTCAGTGCATCTGTCCCCTAGATCAGTGTATCTGTCCCCTAGATCAGTGTATCTGTCTCCCTAGATCAGTGTATCTGTCCCTTGATCAGAGTATCTGTCCCCTAGATCAGTGTATCTGTCTCCCTAGATCAGTGTATCTGTCTCCCTAGATCAGTGTATCTGTCCCCTAGATCAGTGTATCTGTCCCCTAGATCAGAGTATCTGTCTCCTCAATCAGTGTATCTGTCCCTAGATCAGTGTATCTGTCTCCCTAGATCAGTGTATCTGTCCTTTGATCAGAGTATCTGTCCCCTAGATCATTGTATCTATCTCCCTAGATCAGTTTATCTGTCCCCTAGATCAGAGTATCTGTCTCCGTAGATCAGTGTATCTGTCCCCTCGATCAGTGTATCTGTCTCCCTAGATCAGTGTATCTGTCCCCTAGATCAGTGTATCTCTCTCCCTAGATCAGTGTATCTGTCCCCTAGATCAGAGTATCTGTCTCCCTAGATCAGTGTATCTGTCCCATAGATCATAGAAACATAGAAACATAGAAACTAGGTGCAGGAGTAGGCCAGTCGGCCCGTCGAGCCTGCTCCACCATTCAATACGATCATGGCTGATCATCCAAATCCAGCACCCTGTCCCTGCCCTCTCACACAGAATCCCCACAGTACAGATAGAGGCCATCTCGGCCCATCGAGCCTGCACCGACACATATCCCACCCTATCCCCGTAACCCCACGTATTTAATTCCCCCTAACATATCCCATCCTATCCCCATAACCCCACATATTTAATCCCCCCCTAACACTAAGGGTCAGTGTATCTGTCCCATAGATCAGTGTATCTGTCTCCCTAGATCAGTGTATCTGTCCCCTAGATCGGAGTATTTGTCTCGCTAGATCAGTGTATCTGTCTCCCTAGATCAGAGTATCTGTCCCTAGATCAGTGCATCTGTCCCCTAGATAAGTGTATCTGTCCCCTAGATCAGTGCATCTGTCTCCCTAGATCAGTGTATCTGTCTCCCTAGATCAGAGTATCTGTCCCTAGATCAGTGCATCTGTCCCCTAGATAAGTGTATCTGTCCCCTAGATCAGTGCATCTGTCTCCCTAGATCAGTGTATCTGTCTCCCTAGATCAGAGTATCTGTCCCTAGATCAGTGCATCTGTCCCCTAGATAAGTGTATCTGTCCCCTAGATCAGTGCATCTGTCTCCCTAGATCAGTGTATCTGTCCCCTAGATCAGAGTATCTGTCCCCTAGATCAGTGTATCTGTCTCCCTAGATCAGTGGATCTGTCCCCCTAGATCAGTGTATCTGTCCCCCTAGATCAGAGTATCTGTCCCTAGATCAGAGTATCTGTCCCCCAAGATCAGTGTATCTGTCTCCCTAGATCAGAGTATCTGTCTCCCTAGATCAGTGTGTCTGTCCCCTAGATCAGTGTATCTGTCTCCCTAGATCAGTGTATCTGTCTCCCTAGATCAGTGTATCTGTCCCCTAGATCAGTGCATCTGTCCCCTAGATCAGTGTATCTGTCCCCTAGATCAGTGTATCTGTCTCCCTAGATCAGTGTATCTGTCCCCTAGATCAGAGTATCTGTCTCCCTAGATCAGTGTATCTGTCTCCCTAGATCAGTGTATCTGTCTCCCTAGATCAGTGTATCTGTCTCCCTAGATCAGTGTATCTGTCCCCTAGATCAGTGTATCTGTCCCCTAGATCAGTGTATCTGTCCCCTAGATCAGTGTATCTGTCTCCCTAGATCAGTGTATCTGTCCCTAGATCAGTGAATCTGTCCCCTAGATCAGTGCATCTGTCCCCTAGATCAGTGTATCTGTCTCCTAGATCAGTGTATCTGTCCCTAGATCAGTGTATCTGTCTCCCTAGATCAGTGTATCTGTCCTTTGATCAGAGTATCTGACCCCTAGATCAGTGTATTTATCTCCCTAGATCAGTGCATCTGTCCCCTAGATCAGTGTATCTGTCCCCCTAGATCAGTGTATCTGTCCCCCTAGATCAGAGTATCTGTCTCCGTAGATCAGTGTATCTGTCTCCCTAGATCAGTGCATCTGTCCCCTAGATCAGTGTATCTGTCCCCTAGATCAGTGTATCTCTCTCCCTAGATCAGTGTATCTGTCCCCTAGATCAGAGTATCTGTCTCCCCAGATCAGTGTATCTGTCCCATAGATCAGAGTATCTGTCTCCCTAGATCAGTGTATCTGTCCCATAGATCATAGAAACATAGAAACATAGAAACTAGGAGCAGGAGTAGGCCATTCGGCCCGTCGAGCCTGCTCCACCATTCAATACGATCATGGCTGATCATCCAAATCCAGCACCCTGTCCCTGCCCTCTCACACAGAATCCCCACAGTACAGATAGAGGCCATCTCGGCCCATCGAGCCTGCACCGACACATATCCCACCCTATCCCCGTAACCCCACGTATTTAATTCCCCCTAACATATCCCATCCTATCCCCGTAACCCCACATATTTAATCCCCCCCTAACACTAAGGGTCAATGTATCTGTCCCCTAGATCAGAGTATCTGTCTCCCGAGATCAGTGTATCTGTCTCCCTAGATCAGTGTATCTGTCCCCTAGATCGGAGTATTTGTCTCGCTAGATCAGTGTATCTGTCTCCCTAGATCAGAGTATCTGTCCCCGAGATCAGTGTATCTGTCTCCCTAGATCAGTGGATCTGTCCCCCTAAATCAGTGTATCTGTCCCCCTAGATCAGAGTATCTGTCCCTAGATCATTGTGTCTGTCCCCCAAGATCAGTGTATCTGTCTCCCTAGATCAGTGTGTCTGTCCCCTAGATCAGTGCATCTGTCCCCTCGATAAGTGTATCTGTCCCCTAGATCAGTGCATCTGTCTCCCTTGATCAGTGTATCTGTCCCCTAGATCAGAGTATCTGTCTCCCCAGATCAGAGTATCTGTCCCCGAGATCAGTGCATCTGTCTCCCTAGATCAGTGTATCTGTCCCCCTAGATCAGTGTATCTGTATCCCTAGATCAGTGTATCTGTCCCCTAGATCAGTGTATCTGTCCCCTAGATCAGTGTATCTGTCCCCTAGATCAGTGTATCTGTCTCCCCAGATCAGAGTATCTGTCCCCGAGATCAGAGTATCTGTCTCCCTAGATCAGAGTGTCTGTCCCCTAGATCAGTGTATCTGTCCCGTAGATCAGTGTGTCTGTCCCCTAGATCAGTGTATCTGTCCCCTAGATCAGAGTATCTGTCTCCCTGGATCAGAGTATCTGTCCACTAGATCAGTGTATCTTTCTCCCCAGATCAGTGTATCTGTCCCCTAGATCAGTGTATCTTTCCCTAGATCAGAGTATCTGTTCCCTAGATCAGTGTATCTGTCACCCTAAATCAGTGTATCTGTCCCCTAGATCAGTGTATCTGTCCCCTAGATCAGTGTATCTGTCCCCTAGTTCAGTGTATCTGTCCCTAGATCAGTGTATCTGTCTCCCGAGATCAGTGTATCTGTCTCCCTAGATCAGTGTATCTACTCCCTAGATCAGTGTATCTGTCTCCCTAGATCAGTGTATCTGTCCCCCTAGATCAGTGTATCTGTCACCCTAGATCAGTGTATCTGTCCCCTAGATCAGTGTAACTGTCCCCTAGATCAGTGTATCTGTCCCCTAGTTCAGTGCATGTGTCCCCTAGATCAGTGTATCTGTCCCCTAGATCAGTGTGTCTGTCCCTAGATCAGTGTATCTGTCCCCCTAGATCAGTGCATCTGTCCCCTAGATCAGTGTATCTGTCCCCTAGATCAGTGTATCTGTCCCCAGATCAGTGTATCTGTCCCCTAGATCAGTGTATCTGTCCCCTAGATCAGTGTATCTGTCCCTAGATCAGTGTATCTGTCCCCTAGATCAGTGTATCTGTCTCCCTAGATCAGTGTATCTGTCCCTAGATCAGTGTATCTGTCCCTAGATCAGTGTATCTGTCTCCTAGATCAGTGTATCTGTCCCGTAGATCAGTGTATCTGTCCCGTAGATCAGTGTATCTGTCCCGTAGATAAGTGTATCTGTCTCCCTAGATGAGTGTATCTGTCCCTACATCAGTGTATCTGTCCCCTAGATCAGTGTATCTGTCCCTAGATCAGTGTATCTGTCTCCTTGATCAGTGTATCTGTCTCCTTGATCAGTGTATCTGTCTCCCTAGATCAGTGTATCTGTCCCCTAGATCAGTGTATCTGTCCCTAGATCACTGTATCTGTCTCGTAGATCAGTGTATCTGTCCCCTAGATGAGTGTATCTGTCCCCCTAGATCAGTGTATCTGTCCCCCTAGATCAGTGTATCTGTCCCCTAGATCAGTGTATCTGTCCCCCTAGATCAGTGTATCTGTCCCCCTAGATCAGTGTATCTGTCCCCTAGATCAGTGTATCTGTCCCCCTAGATCAGTGTATCTGTCTCCCTAGATCAGTGTATCTGTCTCCCTAGATCAGAGTATCTGTCCTCTAGATCAGTGTATCTGTCTCACTAGCTCAGCGTATCTGTCTCCCTAGATCAGAGTATCTGTCCTCTAGATCAGTGTATCTGTCGCCCTAGATCAGTGTATCTGTCCCCTAGATCAGTGTATATGTGTCCCTAGATCAGTGTATCTGTCCCTAGATCAGTGTATCTGTCCTCTAGATCAGTGTATCTGTCCTCTAGATCAGTGTATCTGTCTCCCTAGATCAGTGTATCTGTCCCCTAGATCAGTGTATATGTGTCCCTAGATCAGTGTATCTGTCCCTAGATCAGTGTATCTGTCCTCTAGATCAGTGTATCTGTCCTCTAGATCAGTGTATCTGTCCCTAGATCAGTGTATCTGTCCTCTAGATGAGTGTATCTGTCTGCCTAGATCAGTGTATCTGTCCCCTAGATCAGTGTATCTGTCCCCCTAGATCAGTGTATCTGTTCCCCTAGATCAGTGTATCTGTCCCCCTAGATCAGTGTATCTGTCCCCCTAGATCAGTGTATCTGTCCCCCTAGATCAGTGTATCTGTCCCCCTAGATCAGTGTATCTGTCCCCCTAAATCAGTGTATCTGTCTCCCTAGATCAGTGTATCTGTCTCCCTAGATCAGTGTATCTGTCTCCCTAGATCAGTGTATCTGTCTCCCTAGATCAGAGTATCTGTCCTCTAGATCAGTGTATCTGTCTCCCTAGATCAGTATATCTGTCCCCCTAGATCAGTGTATCTGTCCCCCTAGATCAGTGTATCTGTCCCCTAGATCAGTGTATCTGTCCCCCTAGATCAGTGTATCTGTCCCCCTAGATCAATGTATATGTGACCCTAGATCAGTGTATCTGTCCTCTAGATCAGTGTATCTGTCTCCCTAGATCAGTGTATCTGTCCCCTAGATCAGTGTATATGTGTCCCTAGATCAGTTTATCTGTCCCTAGATCAGTGTATCTCTCCTCTAGATTAGTGTATCTGTCCCTAGATCAGTGTATCTGTCCTCTAGATCAGTGTATCTGTCCCCCTAGATCAGTGGATCTGTCCCCTAGATCAGTGTATATGTGTCCTCCAGATCAGTGTATCTGTCCCCTAGATCAGTGTATCTGTCCCCTAGATCAGTGTATCTGTCCCTAGATCAGTGTATCTGTCCTCTGGATCAGTGTATCTGTCCCCGCGATCAGTGTATCTGTCCCGTAGATCAGTGTGTCTGTCCCCCTAGATCCTCTAACGCCTCACCTCTTAATCTCTCGCTCCTCCAGCACCTCATCCGTCTCTATTATACGACTGGACTGCCTGTTTCTTCTTCCATCTGCTCCATCGTCAATCGCTGCTCATTCAGTTTGATGCCCATAGTTCACGGGCAGCACTCAAACCAGGGCCATTCCTGAAAACGGTTCAGGCTTCCTAACGCCTCGGCCACCCCACCCCCGACTTCACACCAGTTTTGGGGGTGATGTTGAAACCCCTCCCCCAATGTATGTGTGCCAACGTTTTTCGATCTGGTTTACTAATGTCCTTTTGGGAAGGAAACCTGCTGTCCTTACCCGGTCTGGCCTGTGTGACTCCAGACCCACAGCCATGTGGTTTACTCTTAACCAACTTCTGAAATGGCCCAGGAACCCACTCAGTTGTAAGAAACTGCTACGAAAACCAATAATAAGAATAAAACCGGACGAACCACCCGGCATCGACCAAGGCACCGGCTATGGACCCAACGAAGGCACTCCTATCCCAGTCGACCTTGCAAAGTCCTCCTCACTAACATCTGGTAACTTGTGCCAAAATTGGGAGAGCTGTCCCACAGACTAGTCAAGCAACAGCCTGACATAGTCATACTCATAGAATCATACCTTTCAGCCAATCTCCCAGACCCCTCCATCACCATCCCTGGGTATGTCCTATCCCACCGGCAGGACAGACCCACCAGGGGTGGTGGCACAGTGGTATGCAGTTGGGAAGGAGTGGCCCTGGGAGTCCTCAACATTGACTCCGGACCCCATGAAGTTTCTTGACTTCAGGTCAAGCAAGGGCAAGGAAACCTCCTGCTGATTACCACCTACCGCCCTCCCATAGCAGATGAATCAGTACTCCTCCACGTTGAACACCACTTGGAAGAAGCTCTGAGAGTAGCAAACACAACACAACAAAACACAGCACAACACAACAGAACAAAACACAACAAAACACAGCACAACAAAACACAACACAGCACACCACAACAAAACACAACACAACACAACACAGCACAACACAACACAACACAACACAACACAAAACAACACAACACAACACAACAAAATGCAACACAACAAAACACAGCACAACACAACAAAATGCAACACAACAAAACACAGCACAACACAACACAACAAAACACAACACAACAAAACACAACACAACAAAACACAACACGACAAAACACCACACAACACAACAGAACAAAACAGCACAACACAACACAACAAAACACAACAAAACACAGCACAACAAAACACAACACAGCACACCACAACACAACACAACACAACACAACAAAACACAAAACAAAACACAACAAAACACAGCACAATACAACACAACACAAAACAGCACAGCACAACACAGCACAGCACAACACAACACAGCACAACACAGCACAACACAACACAACACAGCACAACAAAACACAACACAGCACAAGACAACACAACAGAGCAAAACACAACAAAACACAACACAACACAGCACAGCACAACACAGCACAACAAAACACAGCACAGCACAACACAAAACAGCACAACACAACAAAACACAGCACAGCACAACAAAACACAGCACAACACAGCACAGCACAACAAAACACAACACAGCACAACACAACACAGCACAACAAAACACAACACAGCACAACACAACACAACAAAACACAACACAGCACAACACAACACAACACAGCACAACAAAACACAGCACAGCACAACACAACACAGCACAACAAAACACAGCACAGCACAACACAACACAACACAGCACAACAAAACACAGCACAGCACAACACAACACAACACAGCACAACACAACACAGCACAACAAAACACAGCACAGCACAACACAACACAGCACAACAAAACACAGCACAGCACAACACAACACAACACAGCACAACACAACACAGCACAACAAAACACAAAACAACAAAACACAACACAGCACAGCACAGCACAACACAACAAAACACAAAACAACAAAGCACAGCACAGCACAACACAACAAAACACAGCACAACAAAACACAACACAACACAACAAAACACAAAACAACACAACACAGCACAGCACAACAAAACACAACACAGCACAACACAACACAACACAACAAAACACAGCACAACAAAACACAACACAGCACAACACAACAAAACACAGCACAACACAACAAAAGGGCAACACGGTGGCATAGTGGTTAGCACTGGTGCCTCACAGCGCCAGGGACCCGGGTTCGAATCTGGCCTCGGGTGACTGTCTGTGTGGAGTTTGCACATTCTCCCCGTGTCTGCGTGGGTTTCCTCCGGGTGCTCCGGTTTCCTCCCACAGTCCAAAAATGTGCGGGTTAGGTTGATTTGGCTATGATAAATTGACCCTTAGTGTTAGGGGGGGATTAAATATGTGGGGTTACGGGGATAGGATGGGATATGTTAGGGGGAATTAAATACGTGGGGTTACGGGGATAGGGTGGGATATGTCGGTAGGCTCGATGGGGATCTGTGTGAGAAAGCAGGGACAGGGTACTGGATTTGGATGATCAGCCATGATCGTATTGAATGGTGGAGCAGGCTCGACGGGCCGAATGGCCTACTCCTGCTCCTAGTTTCTATGTTTCTATGTAAAACACAACACAACAAAACGAATCACAACACAGCACAACACAGCACAGCACAATACAATACAACACAGCACAGCACAACACAGCACAAGAAAACACAACACAACACAAAAAACAAAACACAACACAGCACAACAAAACAGAGCACAACACAGCACAGCACATCAAAACACAACACAGCACAGCACGACACGACAAAACACAACACAACACAGCACGACACGACAAAACACAACAAAACACAACACAGCACAGCACAACAAAACACAACACAACAAAACGAATCGAATCACAGCACAACACAAGAAAACAAAACACAACACAACAAAACGAATCGAAACACAGCACAGCGCAACACAGCACAACAAAACACAGCACAGCACAACAAAACACAGCACAGCACATCAAAACACAACACAGCACAACAAAATCAACACATCAAAACAAAACAAAACACAACACAGCACAACACAAGAAATACAAGAAGACATTAATAAACTTCCAGAATGGGCATGTAATTGTCAAATGAATTTGATTATTGATAAGTATGAGGTGGTACATTTTGGTAGGAGGAATAAGGAGGCCACGTACTGCTTGGAAAATACGAGTATAAATGGGGTAGAGCAGCAGAGTGATCTGGGAGTACAGATGTACAACTCACACAAAGTAGTGACACAGATTAATAAGGCCATAAAAAGCAAACAAAGGACTGGGGTTCATTTCGAGAGGGATAGAATTGTAAAGCAGAGAAGTTATGTTAAACCTGTATAGAACCTTGATTAGACCACAGTTGGAGTACTGTGCACAGTTCTGGTCTCCATACTGGGTGGGAAAGTGGCGTTGAGGCCAAGATCAGATCAGCCATGATCTTGTTGAATGGCGGGGCAGACTCGAAGGGCCGAATGGCCTATTCCTGCTCCTATTTCTTATGTTCTTATAAAATGAACATAGAGGCACTGGAGAAGGTGAAAAAAAGATTTACAAGGATGATAGGTTATATCTATCAGGAAAGATTGAACTGGGATGTAGAGAAGATGGTTCCACTTGCGGGGTAGTCCAAAACTAAGGGTCTTAAATATAAGATAATCAGTAATAAATCCAATAGGGAATTCAGGAGAAACTTCTTTACCCAGAGAGTGGTGAGAATGGGGAACTCGCTACCACAGGGAGTGGTTGAGGCGAATAGCACAGATGCCTTTAAGAGGAAGCTAGATAAACACATGAGGGAAAAAATAATACAAAGGTATGCTGATAGGGTGAGATGAAGTAAGGTGGGAGGAGGCTCGTGTGGAGCAGAAACCGAATGGCCTGTTTCCGTGCTGTACATTCTATGTAATTTTATGTAATGCTACGTAATTTAAAGGGAATCAGATACACACAAACATTCAAACTAATTTATTCATAAAAGTAGCAGACAGCACTTCTACAGAAATACACAGTTTGGGTACATAAACTACAACAACGACTTGCATTTATATAGCGACTTTAATATAGTTAAATGTCCCAAGGCGCTTCACAGAAACATTGGGCCAGAAATTCGGGTCTCCACGGGTGAGTATGCGCTGTGTACTCACCCGTAGACCCAATGAAAGTGCCGGTTTCGCACATGCACTGCACATGCACTGGAAACCGGAACTTCCGTTCCCTTGAAGGAAGGGGTTCGGAGGTCAAACGTACACCGGAGAGGCA
This sequence comes from Squalus acanthias, assembly GCA_030390025.1. Lineage (NCBI taxonomy): Eukaryota > Metazoa > Chordata > Chondrichthyes > Squaliformes > Squalidae > Squalus > Squalus acanthias. Next base: position 23,665,309 of record CM059450.1, read on the forward strand.
GCGCGCACGCATTGAACTTCCATTTTTTTTACAGGTTTCTCCGTGAGGGTAAGTCCCTGGCAGCTGCGCGGGGAAAAAGCAGGCACAAGGCCTGCTTTTAACAAGGTAAGTGGTGAATTAAGTGAAATTTAAACATTTTTTTCACAGGTTTATCTTTTTTAAATACTTTAAAAAAAGGTAAGTTTATTTTTAGCCCCGTTAAAAACTGTAATTAATTTTTTCAAAAATTTAAATTTTTGTTTAAAATAGTTACTTTATGTAATTTATAGTTATTTTAAAAATGTGATTATTAAAAAAAATGTATTTGAAGTTTTAGTTAGGTTTTGGGGGCTGATCTCTATTCATAGATTTGACAGGTCTTCCTGTCAAATCTATGAATGGAGATTCCCTGCTCCGATTGGCTCCCCATGGCCCACGTGATACCAGGGGACGCTTCGAACTAACTGCACCCCTGGGATACACAAGCACTGCACACCGGCAGCTGGAGGAGGCCCAGGATCGGAATCCCACGCGGGCCCACAGCACAATGGCAGGCGCGCTAGGTAAGTGAAGGTCGGGGGCTTGCACCCGCGGGAAGCCTCCGACCCGAATTTCTGGCCCAACCAAAATTTGACACCAAGCCACATAGGAGATATTAGGACAGGTGAAGTAGATTTTAAGGAGCATCTTAAAGGAGGAAAGAGAGGTAGAGTGGCGCAAAGGTTTAGGGAGGGAATTCCAAAGTTTAGGGCCCAGGCAGCTGAAGGCACGGCCACCAATGGTGGAATGATTAAAATCGGGGATATGCAAGAGGCCAGAATTGGAGGAGTGCAGAGATCTCAGAGGGTTGTGGGGCTGGAGGAGGTTCCAGAGATAGGGTAGGGGCGAGGCCATGGAGGGATTTGAAAACAAGCATGAGAGTTTTAAAATTGAGATACTGCCGGACTGGGAGCCAATGTCGGTCAGTGAGCACAGGGGTGATGGGTGAACGGGACTTGGTGCGAGTTAAGATACGGGGCAGCAGAGTTTTGGATGAGCTCAGGTTTATGGAGGGAGCAAGGTAGGAGGCCGGCCAGGAGATCATTGGAATAGTCAAGTCTAGAGGTAACAAAGGCATGGATGAGGGTTTCAGCAGCGGGTGAGCTGAGGCAAGGGCAGAGACGGGCGATGTTACAGAGGTGGAAGTCGGTGGTCTTGGTGATGGAGAGAATATGGGGTCTGAAGGTCAGCTCAAGTGCAAATAGGACGCCATGGTTGCGAACAGCCTGGTTAAGAGTCAGAAAGTGGCCAGGGAGAGGGATGGAGTCATATCTACAGAGCCACATCTACAGAGTGCACAGGCTTAACATCACTGGTTTAATACAACAGCAACATTATTCTAAACATGGAACATCAAATAGAATATATGAACAGATAGTGAGACAGACTCTGTGAAAGACCGAGTTGGAGAAGTGAGCAGTTCCCACAGACCAGGAACATCCCCAGTGGAATCTAATTTTGCAATGAACCCACGATTGTTTTCACTTTATTTTACTCTCAAAGGTCAAACATTCTCAGTCCGATCATCATGGCGAATCTCAAGGTTAATGAGTAAGTAGAGGCAGCAGGAATAGACTGAGGGAGTCCCAGCCTGACCCGGCCCAGCCTGACCCGGCCCGCTAGCTCCTCACTGTCCGAGTGACCCAGACACAGGCGGCGTGTCGCCCATTGCACTGGGCAGGGCAAGCCCTTCCTCCTGGGTAACCCAGCACTGCCCTGTTACCAGAGCCTCACTGACCCGGGGGCAGTGAGAGAGAACTGACCAGAGAGGTAAAGGTGGATCCTCACTCTCACCCTCCTCCTCACCAGATCTTCACTCTCACATTCCTCCTCTCCTCTCTCTCTAATCTTCACTCTCACACTCCTCTCCTCTCTCCAGATCTTCACTCTCACTTTCCTCCTCTCCTCTCTCTCCAGATCTTCACTCTCACATTCCTCCTCTCCTCTCTCTCCAGATCTTCACTCTTACACTCCTCCTCTCCTCTCCTCTCTCCAATCTTCACTCTCACATTCCTCCTCTCCTCTCTCTCTCCAATCTTCACTCTCACCCTCCTCCTCTCCTCTCTCTCCAGATCTTCACTCACACTCCTCCTCTCCAGATCTTCACTCTCCACTCTCACACTCCTCCTCTCTCTCCAATCTTCACTCTCACACTCCTCCTCTCCTCTCTCTCCAGATCTTCACTCTCACACTCCTCCTCTCCTCTCTCTCCAGCTCTTCACTCTCACACTCCTCCTTTCCTCTCTCTCCAGATCTTCACTCTCACACTCCTCCTCTCCTCTCTCTCCAACCTTCACTCTCACCCTCCTCCTCTCCTCTCTCTCCAGATCTTCACTCACCCTCCTCCTCTCCTCTCTCTCCAGATCTTCACTCTCACCCTCCTCCTCTCCTCTCTCTCCAGATCTTCACTCTCACACTTCTCCTCTCCTCTGTCTCCAATCTTCACTCTCACACTCCTCCTCTCCTCTCTCTCCAGATCTTCACTCTCACACTCCTCCTCTCCTCTCTCTCCAGCTCTTCACTCTCACACTCCTCCTTTCCTCTCTCTCCAGATCTTCACTCTCACACTCCTCCTCTCCTCTCTCTCCAATCTTCACTCTCACCCTCCTCCTCTCCTCTCTCTCCAGATCTTCACTCACCCTCCTCCTCTCCTCTCTCTCCAGATCTTCACTCTCACCCTCCTCCTCTCCTCTCTCTCCAGATCTTCACTCTCACACTCCTCCTCTCTCTCCAGATCTTCACTCTCACCCTCCTCCTCTCCTCTCTCTCCAGATCTTCACTCTCACCCTCCTCCTCTCCTCTCTCTCCAGATCTTCACTCTCACCCTCCTCCTCTCCTCTCTCTCCAGATCTTCACTCTGGTTCTTTCTCCAGTTCCCTCTCACGCTTGTCTCAAACTCAGCACCACCTGCAGTCACAATCTCCGCTTCTAAATCTTTCCCAAGGACCTGGGCTGCAGTGAAATGGTTAATCGGGTTGGAGAGAATTGCAGCCTCTAACTGAAGCTAGGACCTATGAAGTTAAGATCACAACTTTCACTCACCCACGATGTCCTTTCCTTTGGTGACACGGACCCCGCTGTCTGGCGCCGAGGTTTTGCCAATTCTTGTGGTGCCGATTGTGCTTTTGTGCCAGCTCTTTGTTTGGGATCGTGCTGTGCCGCGGCTCCTGATCTCAGAGATGTTGGTTATTGGCCGCCACCTCGCTTTGCTAACGCTTCCCTTTGGCTCAGAGTTAAACGACTTATCACAAAATCCCTGAGCTTGGCTGAGAGAGATTTCACATCCTGCTGCAGCCAACAAGGAGGCGAGAACAGAACTCCGCATCAAACCAGAATCTCCCGGAACCTAAAAACCGCGTTGCTGAAAAAATACAAGATCCCCTCCGCCACACCCAACCTATTGCACACTAAACCCACCTCACTCCTAACCTATAGCACACTAACCCCACCTCACTCCTAACCTATTTCACACTAAACCCACCTCACTCCTAACCTATAGCACACTAAACCCACCTCACTCCTAATCTATTTCACACTAAACCCACCTCACTCCTAACCTATTTCACACTAAACCCACCTCACTCCTAATCTATTGCACACTAAACCCACCTCACTCCTAACCTATTTCACACTAAACCCACCTTACTCCTAATCTATTGCACACTAAACCCACCTTACTCCTAATCTATTGCACACTAAACCCACCTTACTCCTAATCTATTGCACACTAAACCCACCTCACTCCTAATCTATTGCACACTAAACCCACCTCACTCCTAATCTATTGCACTTTAAACCCACCTCACTCCTAACCTATTGCACACTAAACCCACCTCACTCCTAATCTATTGCACACGAAACCCACCTCACTTCTAATCTATTGCACACTAAACCCACCTCACTCCTAACCTATTGCACACTAAACCCACCTCACCTTCTAATCTATTGCACTTTAAACTCACCTCACTTCTAATCTATTGCACACTAAACCCACCTCACTTCTAATCTATTGCACACTAAACCCACCTTACTCCTAATCTATTGCACACTAAACCCACCTCACTCCTAATCTATTGCACACTAAACCCACCTCACTCCTAATCTATTGCACTTTAAACCCACCTCACTCCTAACCTATTGCACACTAAACCCACCTCACTCCTAATCTATTGCACACGAAACCCACCTCACTTCTAATCTATTGCACACTAAACCCACCTCACTCCTAACCTATTGCACTTTAAACTCACCTCACTTCTAATCTATTGCACACTAAACCCACCTCACTTCTAATCTATTGCACACTAAACCCACCTCACTCCTAATCTATTGCACACTAAACCCACCTCACTCCTAATCTATTGCACACTAAACTCACCTCACTCCTAATCTATTGCACACTAAACCCACCTCACTTCTAATCTATTGCACACTAAACTCACCTCACTCCTAATCTATTGCACACTAAACCCACCTCACTCCTAAACTATTGCACACTAAACTCACCTCACTCCTAATCTATTGCACACTAAACCCACCTCACTCCTAAACTATTGCACACTAAACTCACCTCACTCCTAATCTATTGCACACTAAACCCACCTCACTCCTAATCTATTGCACTTTAAACCCACCTCACTCCTAATCTATTGCACACTAAACCCACCTCACTCCTAATCTATTGCACACTAAACCCACCTCACTCCTAACCTATTGCACACTAAACCCACCTCACTCCTAATCTATTGCACACTAAACCCACCTCACTCCTAACCTATTGCACACTAAACCCACCTCACTCCTAATCTATTGCACTTTAAACCCACCTCACTCCTAATCTATTGCACTTTAAACCCACCTCACTCCTAATCTATTGCACACTAAACTCACCTCACTCCTAACCTATTGCACACTAAACCCACCTCACTCCTAATCTATTTCACACTAAACCCACCTCACTCCTAATCTATTGCACACTAAACCCACCTCACTCCTAACCTATTGCACACTAAACCCACCTCACTCCTAATCTATTGCACACTAAACTCACCTCACTCCTAATCTATTGCACACTAAACTCACCTCACTCCTAATCTATTGCACACTAAACCCACCTCACTCCTAATCTATTGCACACTAAACTCACCTCACTCCTAATCTATTGCACACTAAACCCACCTCACTTCTAATCTATTGCACACTAAACCCACCTCACTCCTAATCTATTGCACACTAAACCCACCTCACTCCTAACCTATTGCACACTAAACTCACCTCACTCCTAACCTATTTCACACTAAACCCACCTCACTCCTAATCTATTGCACATTAAACTCACCTCACTCCTAACCTATTGCACACTAAACTCACCTCACTCCTAACCTATTTCACACTAACCCCACCTCACTCCTAATCTATTGCACACTAAACCCACCTCACTCCTAATCTATTGCACACTAACCCCACCTCACTCCTAATCTATTGCACACTAAACCCACCTCACTCCTAATCTATTGCACACTAAACCCACCTCACTCCTAATCTATTGCACACTATACTCACCTCACTCCTAATCTATTGCACACTAAACCCACCTCACTCCTAACCTATTGCACACTAAACCCACCTCACTCCTAATCTATTTCACACGAAACCCACCTCACTCCTAACCTATTGCACACTAAACCCACCTCACTCCTAATCTATTGCACACTAAACTCACCTCACTCCTAACCTATTGCACACTAAACCCACCTCACTCCTAACCTATTGCACACTAAACCCACCTCACTCCTAACCTATTGCACACTAAACCCACTTACTCCTAATCTATTTCACACTAAACCCACCTCACTCCTAACCTACGATACACCAAACCAACCTTACAGCTATTCTGCACCAGAAATATCCCACAGACAGGAGTGGGATGAATGACCAGTGAATGTGTTTTTAGTGGCCTTTGTTGATTGTTGTCCGGGACACTGGCGGAACTCTCTTGAAGTTATTTCTTGTATAATGTGGTTTGATGTGTCCAAGAGTGACAACTCGAACAGTGCAGACTCCCTCAGTACCGGATCATGATCTCAAGCCCCAAACTTTCTGAGCAAAGGCAAGAATACAACCCATTAAAATCCAAGCTCAGAGTTTTGCACAACACAAGCTCAGATTATGGAATCCTTTACCTCATATTTTATGCATAAAATTTGTGTATGCTGATTACCATTTATATGTAGAAGCTAAATGCATAGGAATTCCCCTGAAGAAAATCCTGAACTGAGACTGAATTCCAAAACCCCCCAACTCTTAACCTGTTACTTCCTTTAAAATGGAATATAGTGCGTGAAGACATGAGAAAGACCAGTCAGCCCATCAAACCTTATCCCTCTGGTACCCTAACTCTTCCATTATAGCACTCGGAGGTTTTGCTAATCATCTTTTCAGTTCCCAAGTCATGGTTCTATTGGAGGCTGAAGAGATATCACGGGGCATCTCCAACAGCCTTGCAGCCATAAGAACTTGCAACCAAGAATAACAACAGTCCACACACTGGGGGCATGACTACTGCTCCACTCAGGTATGCCGGCCTCGCAATGACCTGGGAGGTCCTAGCAGAAGAGAGGACAGTTGCATTTTGGGGTTTTTACAGTAGATATACTGCTTGGGTTCAGTGTCAATGATCACTCCCGTAAGTGGACCTTGTGTCCCTTATGACTCAGAGTGTACCTTTACCTGCCCCATATTTGGTCAAATGTAGTGAGATCCAGGGGTCAAACAGCGAGCCATTGCAGCTGTATTCTGGTTTATTGAAAAATATCACCTTCACCACGTGATCCATCTTTGGTATGAGGATGAATGTCAGACCGAGACTCAGGCCAACAGAGAAATTAATTTAACATTAAACAGGTAAATGAACAGTACTCAGTACAAATAGATGCTCCAAATACCTGGATGTCTGTCTTGTGTGAACCTTTGCCACATTTTTATGTTTTTACATTGGATATTTCCTCGGGTTTAGTGCCACTGACCCACTCTCATAAGTGCACCTTGCATCCCCTATGATCTGGAGTGCACCTCTTTCTGCTCAATATCTATGTAAACAATGGGGACACCCCAGTATTGTAACAGAGAGCCCTTACTCTGTACACACACTACTGGAATGCATCACACACTTCCATGTGATTCTCCTCTCCCGTATCGGACTGAATGTAGACTAAAGGGGAGCAAAATTAGGTGATTCAAAGAAAGACTTGCATTTATATAGCGCCTTTCAAGACCACCGTATGTCTCAAAGCGCTTTACAGCGAATGAAGTACATTTGGAGTGTAGTCACTGTTGTAATTCAAGGCTATGAGGTGGGGCGAAGTTAGCAGAATCCCTTATAGAAGTGCATCACTGTTGGAGATCAGCCCTCTTTATAATTGGGATGATTTAAATTTGGCTGGCTGTTATTTTTGGAATGCAGTGTTCTTGGCTCTGTGGACCCCACTTACACTGCTCCAGTAACTTGGACACAGGTATCTGGCCTGGAATAGTAAGTTTGATTGAGATCCCTGTGAAGGTGATTAGGTCATTGATTGGCTGTATTTCTCTTTGACAGCTCAGTGCTCAGAAATCTCCGATTACAAAATTTCATCGAGTGTCCAAACAGTCAGTCAGAGTTAGTGTTAGACTGTTGTCTGCAAGATTCAAAGAGCTGGGTGGATAAAAGTTCTGGGCTGGTCTAATCGGGAACTAGGCTAGATTGAGGCTGCAGCAAGAAAATCCCTGATGCATTCCAGCAGCAGGTGTACAGTGTAAGGGCTCCCAGTTACAATCCCGGGGTGTCCCTATTGTTTACCGAGATATTGAGCAGGGAGTGGTGCCCGGATCAGAGGGGATGCAAGGTGTGCTTATGGGAGTGGGTCAGTGACACTGAACCCGAGGAAACATCCAGTGTAAAAACATGACAAGTCTGAAAATAGGGCTTTTTTATTCGTTTATGGGATGTGGCATCACTGGCAAGGCCAGCATTTATTGCCCATCCCCAATTGCCCTTGAGAAGGTGGTGGTGAGCTGCCACCTTGAACGGCTGCAGTCCGTGTGCTGAAGGTACTCCCCCAGTGTTGTTAGGGAGGGAGTTCCAGGATTTTGACCCAGCGACGATGAAGGATCAGCGATATACTTCTAAGTCAGGATGGTGTGTGACTTGGAGGGGAACTTGGAGGTGGTGGTGTTCCCATGCGCCTGCTGCCCTTGTACTTCTTGGTGGAAGAGGTCGCGGGCTTGGGAGGTGCTGCCGAAGAAACCTTGGCGAGTTGCTGCAGTGCATCTTGTAGATTGTACACACTGCAGCCACGGTGCGCCGGTGGTGGAGGGAGTGAATGTTTAGCGTAGTGGATGGGGTGCCAATCAAGCGGGCTGCTTTGTCCTGGATGGTGTCGAGCTTCTTGAGTGTTGTTGGAGCTGCACTCATCCAGGCAAGTGGAGAGTGTTCCATCACACTCCTTACTTGTGCCTTGTTGATGGTGGACAGGCTTTGGGGAGTCAGGAGGTGAGACGCTCGCCGCAGAATACCTAGCCTGTGACCTGCTCTTGTTGCCACAGTATTTATGTGGCTGGTCCAGTTTAGTTTCTGGTTTAAATAATGAGACAAGAGGTGGACAGGAGCAGGGAAAAGAAGTGCGTCAGTGAGGATTAAAATACCAAGAGAATGTTCAGTGAAACAGAGACTGCATCACACTAAGAATTATTACGATTTTACTTTAACTAAATTAGCGCCATTGGGCAAAAATCTTTTGTCTAAGAAAATATTGAATTTCTTTTCCAATTTGTGCTGAGTCTGGCATTCCTTCACTGATTAGTGTTCTCTGTCTGCTCAGAGTTTACACGCAAGGAGGAAGTCACCTTAATCCTGCAGTAATGTGCACTGCATGATCCTTAATATTACAAAACAGAGCCATTTAAAAAAATGTTGAAATCCCGTCTGATGCTTACTAATTATTTAAACTGCTAAATCCAGGGAGCTGGAAATTCTCCAGCCTCTGTAATTCCAATGCCCCGTTCCCTCACACGTTCATACTGAACTTTTCAATGGAGCTGGTTATAGTTTGGTGATTAAAAGCAGGTGGAAGTATTGTGGGTTTAAGTGTGTTAATATTCGGTTAAAGTAGAACAGCTCTTGCACAATGTGAGTACTGTTTGAAACATGTGAAACACTCATGGAAAGGAAGAGAGACACAGACCTCCGTCCATCCAGATTCAACCTCAGAAGCGTGAAGTCATACTCAACCTCAGCTGCAAACCCTGAACCAGGGCCCATCAACCCTGAGAATGAGGACCATGTCATTGCACTCACTCCTGAGTTATTGGCTCTTGATGTTCAGTAATGAGCAGATATTTACATCCATACGATTCAGTTTATTAGGGATCCACATTGTCCATCTGCTTCGAGTGGCATTCAAATTTATGGCTCTGCAACATCACCCAACTCTGACACTATCAGCCCAGCCCCCTCCATTAGCGGACATGAGAATAATCCCAGCTCTTCTACATCAACTTCATTTGCTCTGCAGAGTATTTTCAAACGATCAGCACTGGGACCAGAGGATGAAGTGTAAAGTGACATTACAAAATGGGAAATGGCCATTCACTACACACGACAGAGGCTCCTCACACATCAGCTTCCATTGTCACATGGCACTGCACGCTCAGCCATGGCTCAGTGGGCAGCACTCTCTCACTTGCCCGAGTCAGAAGGTTGTGGGTTCAAGTCCCGCGCCAGAGACTTGAGCACATAATCTAGGCTGACACTCCAGTGCAGTACTGAGTGAGCGCTGCACTGTCGGAGGGGCAGTACTGAGGGAGTGCTGCACTGTCGGAGGGACAGTACTGAGGGAGTGCTGCACTGTCGGAGGGGTAGTACTAAGGGAGCGCTGCACTGTCGGAGGGACAGTACTGAGGGAGTGCTGCACTGTTGGAGGGACAGTACTGAGGGTGTGCTGCACTGTCGGAAGGACAGTACTGAGGGAGTGCTGCACTGTCGGAGGGACAGTACTCTCCGCTGCACTGTCGGAGGGACAGTACTGAGGGAGTGCTGCACTGTCGGAGGGGCAGTACTGAGGGAGTGCTGCACTGTCGGAGGGGCAGTACTGAGGGAGCGCCGCACTGTCGGAGGGGCAGCACTGAGGGAGCGCTGCACTGTCGGAGGGTCAGTACTGAGGGAGCGCTGCACTATCGGAGGGACAGTACTGAGGGAGTGCTGCACTGTCGGAGGGGCAGTACTGAGGGAGCGCCGCACTGTCGGAGGGGCAGTACTGAGGGAGCGCTGCACTGTCGGAGGGGCAGTACTGAGGGAGTGCTGCACTGTCGGAGGGGCAGTACTGAGGGAGTGCTGCACTGATGGAGGGGCTGTACTGAGGGAGTGCTGCACTGTCGGAGGGTCAGTACTGAGGGAGCGCTGCACTATCGGAGGATCAGTACTGAGCTGCACTGTTGGAGGGTCAGTACTAGGGGAGTGCTTAACTGTCGGAGGGGCTGTTCTGAGGGAGTGCTGCACTGTCGGACGGGCAGCACTGAGGGAGTGCTGCACTGTCGGAGGGGCAGCACTGAGGGAGTGCTGCATTGTCGGAGGGGCAGTACTGAGGGAGTGCTGCACTGTCGGAGGGTCAGTACTGAGGGAGTGCTGCACTGTTGAAGGGGCAGTACTGAGGGAGCGCTGCACTGTTGAAGGGGCAGTACTGAGGGAGTGCTGCACTGATGAAGGGGCAGTACTGAGGGAGTGCTGCACTGTCGGAGGGGCAGTACTGAGGGAGTGCTGCATTGTCGGAGCGGCAGTACTGAGAGAGTGCTGCACTGTCGGAGGGTCAGTACTGAGGGAGTGCTGCACTGTTGAAGGGGCAGTACTGAGGGAGCGCTGCGCTGTCGCAGGGTCAGTACTGAGGGAGTGCTGCACTGTTGAAGGGGCAGTACTGAGGGAGTGCTGCACTGTCGGAGGGGCAGTACTGCGGGAGTGCTGCATTGTCGGAGGGGCAGTACTGAGGGAGCGCTGCACTGTCAGAGGATCAGTACTGAGCTGCACTGTTGGAGGGTCAGAACTAGGGGAGTGCTTAACTGTTGGAGGGGCTATACTGAGGGAGCGCTGCACTGTCAGAGGGTCATTACTGAGCGAGTGCTGCACTGTTGGAGGGGCAGTACTGAGGGAGCGCTGCACTGTTGGAGCGGCAGCACTGAGGGAGTGCTGCACTGTCAGAGGAGCAGTACTGAGGGAGTGCTGTACTGTCAGAGGATCAATACTGAGCTGCACTGTCGAAGGGGCAGTACTGAGGGAGCGCTGCACTGTCAGAAGATCAGTACTGAGCTGCACTGTCGGAGGGTCAGTACTAGGGGAGTGCTTAACTGTCGGATGGGTAGCACTGAGGGAGTGCTGCACTGTTGGAGGGGCAGCACTGAGGGAGTGCTTAACTGTCGGATGGGTAGCACTGAGGGAGTGCTGCACTGTTGGAGGGGCAGCACTGAGGGAGTGCTACACTGTCGGAAGGGCTGCACTGTCGGACGGGTAGCACTGAGGGAGTGCTGCATTGTCGGAGGGGCAGCACTGGGGGAGCACTGCATTGTTGGAGGAGCAGTACTGAGGGAGCGCTGCACTGTCGGACGGACAGCACTGAGGTAGTGCTGCATTGTCGGAGGGGCAGTACTGAGGGAGCGCTGCACTGTCGGAGGGGCAGTACTGAGGGAGCGCTGCACTGTCGGAGGGTCAGTACTGAGGGAGCGCTGCACTGAGGGAGTGCTACACTGTCGGAGGGGCAGTACTGAGGGAGTGCTGCACTGTCGGAGGGGCAGTACTGAGGGAGTGCTGCACTGTCGGAGGGACAGTACTGAGGGAGCGCTGCACTGTCGGAGGGACAGTACTGAGGGAGTGCTGCACTGTCGGAGGGATAGTACTGAGGGAGTGCTGCACTGTCGGAGGGGCAGTACTGAGGGAGTGCTGCACTGTCGGAGGGGCAGTACTGAGGGAGTGCTGCACTGTCGGAGGGGCAGTACTGAGGGAGTGCTGCACTGTCGGAGGGGCAGTACTGAGGGAGTGCTGCACTGTTGGAGGGGCAGTACTGAGGGAGTGCTACACTGTCGGAGGGGCAGTACTGAGGGAGTGCTGCACTGTCGGAGGGGCAGTACTGAGGGAGTGCTGCACTGTTGAAGGGGCAGTACTGAGGGAGCGCTGTGCTGTCGCAGGGTCAGTACTGAGGGAGCGCTGCACTGTTGAAGGGGCAGTACTGAGGGAGTGCTGCACTGTCGGAGGGGCAGTACTGCGGGAGTGCTGCATTGTCGGAGGGGCAGTACTGAGGGAGCGCTGCACTGTCAGAGGATCAATACTGAGCTGCACTGTCGGAGGGGCAGTACTGAGGGAGCACTGCACTGTCAGAGGATCAGTACTGAGCTGCACTGTCGGAGGGTCAGTACTAGGGGAGTGCTTAACTGTCGGATGGGTAGCACTGAGGGAGTGCTGCACTGTTGGAGGGGCAGCACTGAGGGAGTGCTACACTGTCGGAAGGGCTGCACTGTCGGACGGGTAGCACTGAGGGAGTGCTGCATTGTCGGAGGGGCAGCACTGGGGGAGCACTGCATTGTTGGAGGAGCAGTACTGAGGTAGTGCTGCATTGTCGGAGGGGCAGTACTGAGGGAGCGCTGGACTGTCGGAGGGGCAGTACTGAGGGAGCGCTGCACTGAGGGAGTGCTACACTGTCGGAGGGGCAGCACTGAGGGAGTGCTGCATTGTTGGAAGTGCCGTCTTTCGGATGAGACATCTGACCTCTCAGGTGGACCTAAAAAATCCAATTGCACTATTTCGAAGAACAAGGGAGTTCTCCCCAGTGTCCTTGTCAACATTTATCCCTCAACCAACACCTAAAATAGAATATTTGGTCATTATCTCATTGTGGGACCTTGCTGTGCGCAAATTGGCTGCTGCATTACCTATATTACAACAGTGACTACACTTCAAAAGTACTTAATTGGCTGTAAAGCATTTTGGAATGTCCTGAGGTCATTAAAGGCGCTATATAAATGCAAGTCGTTCTTTTCTTTCATACTGACACTGTGATCTAAGGGGAGTGGGACTAGCTGAAGTGCTCTTGCAGTGAGCTGGCACGGGTTTGACGGCCGAATGGCCTCCTTCTGTGCTGTAACCATTCTATGATTCTAATAAAAACAGAAAATGCTGGAAATACTCAGGCAGCATCTGTGGAGAGAGGAACAGAGTTAACATTTCAAGTCGATGACCTATCATCAGAACTGGAAAAGGTTAGAGATTTAACAGTTTTTAAGCAAGTACAGAGGCAGGGATAGAGGAAAGAACAAAGGGGAAGGGCTGTGATAGGGTGGAGGGCAGGAGCGATTAAATGACAAAAGGGATAATGCTGCAAGGCGAAAGGGGATGGTAATGGGACAAGAAAAGAAACAAAGGATGAGTCTGGAGGAGCTGTAAATGACAACAGCAGAATCATTACCGACAGCTGCTGTATGAAAAAAATGGGAGCAGTGGCTATGTTTAAAGTAAAAAAGATGGGTCTAGAGGAGCTGTAACTGTTGTCATTTAATTGGAACTCCCAGTGGGAGATCCCTTGGTGGGAATCAGCCCCCGGTGGGAGGTCCCTTGGTGGGAATCAGCCCCCGGTGGGAGGTCCCTTGGTGGGAATCAGCCCCCGGTGGGAATCAGCCCCTGGTGGGAATCAGCTCCCGGTGGGAGGTCCCTTGGTGGGAATCAGCTCCCGGTGGGAGGTCCCTTGGTGGGAATCAGCCCCCGGTGGGAGGTCCCTTGGTGGGAATCAGCTCCTGGTGGGAATCAGCCCCTGGTGGGAGGTCCCTTGGTGGGAATCAGCTCCTGGTGGGAGGTCCCTTGGTGGGAATCAGCTCCTGGTGGGAATCAGCCCCCGGTGGGAATCAGCCCCCGGTGGGAATCAGCCCCCAGTGGGAATCAGCCCCCGGTGGGAGGTCCCTTGGTGGTAATCAGCTCTTGGTGGGAATCAGCTCCCGGTGGGAGGTCCCTTGGTGGGAATCAGCCCCCGGTGGGAGGTCCCTTGGTGGGAATCAGCTCCTGGTGGGAATCAGCCCCTGGTGGGAGGTCCCTTGGTGGTAATCAGCTCTTGGTGGGAATCAGCTCCCGGTGGGAGGTCCCTTGGTGGGAATCAGCTCCCGGTGGGAGGTCCCTTGGTGGGAATCAGCTCTTGGTGGGAATCAGCCCCCGGTGAGATAGCTCTAGTTGTAGTTTTTTATTTTTAAATGAATTCTGTCCCAGGTAATTTGTAATGCTTCAGACTTTATTTTGATATCCGACATGAAACTATGAGCAAGCAGACCCTCTTTCTCTCTTGTCCATCTCCACTTGCTGACCCAGTTCATTGTTCCTCCTTTTGTCAATCTCCTCCATCTCATGGATTTTCTGTAACAGACACGAGACAGAATCATAGAAATTTACGGCACAGAAGGAGGCCATTTGACCCATCGTGTCTGTGCCGGCCGACAAAGAGCTAGCCAGCCTAATCCCACTTTCCAGCTCTTGGTCCGTAGCCTTGTAGGTTACAGCAGTGCAGTCCAAGTACTTTTTAAATGTGATGAGGGTCTCTGCCTCTATCACCCTTTCAGGCAGTGAGTTCCAGACCCCCACCACCCTCTGGGTGAAAACATTTCTCCTCAAATCCCCTCTAAACCTCCGACCAATTACTTTAAATCTATGGCCCCTGGTTATTGACCCTCTCTGCTCAGGGAAATAGGTCCTTCCTATCCACTCTATCTAGGCCCCTCATAATTTTATACACCTCAATCAAGTCTCCCCTCAGCCTCCTCTGTTCCAAAGAAAACAAAAAAAAAGAGATGTTCATGAAGATTTGGTTGAGCTGCAAGGATTCTTCTCACACGATGGATTCCCACTACAGCAGTTAATACAATAAATAGCCAGTTATTCCCATTTGGAATATTAACAGCTGCTGATGATCAGGAAACCATTGAGCAGACAGACCAGCAGGCGGCAGACAGACCAGCAGGCGGCAGACAGACCAGCAGGCGGCAGACAGACCAGCAGGTGGCAGACAGACCAGCAGGCGGCAGACAGACCAGTAGGCGGCAGACAGACCAGCAGGTGGCAGACAGACCAGCAGGTGGCAGACAGACCAGCAGGCGGCAGACAGACCAGCAGGTGGCAGACAGACCAGCAGGTGGCAGACAGACCAGCAGGTGGCAGACAGACCAGCAGGTGGCAGACAGACCAGCAGGCGGCAGACAGACCAGCAGGCGGCAGACAGACCAGCAGGCGGCAGACAGACCAGCAGGTGGCAGACAGACCAGCAGGCGGCAGACAGACCAGCAGGTGGCAGACAGACCAGCAGGTGGCAGACAGACCAGCAGGTGGCAGACAGACCAGCAGGTGGCAGACAGACCAGCAGGTGGCAGACAGACCAGCAGGTGGCAGACAGACCAGCAGGCGGCAGACAGACCAGCAGGTGGCAGACAGACCAGCAGGTGGCAGACAGACCAGCAGGTGGCAGAGATTCCTGGGACATTTGGACCAGTTCTGGGGCAGGAGGGACCTGTTCCAAGATGGACGGGTTGCACCTGAACAGAGCTGGGACCAATATCCTCGCGGGCAGATTAACTAGTGCTGTGGGGGAGGGTTTAAACTAATGTGGCAGGGGGTTGGGCACCAGGATGTAATATTAAAAAGTAGAAACAAGGTGCACAGAGGACTGGGAGAGACAGTTAGAATTAGAAATAATACAGAATTAGGTGGGATCATAGGAAATACAAAGAGGGTTAAGTTAGGTTTAGAGTGCATGGGTGTAAATGCACAAAGTGTGGTTAATAAGGTTGGTCAGCTGCAGAGAAGGGGAGGAATTTCTGAAGTCTGTTGAGGAGAACTTTCTTGATCATTATGTTTCCTGCCCAATGAGGAAGGAGGCATTGCTGGGTCTAGCCCTGGGAATGAAGTGGATCAAGTGGAGAATGTCAGTGTCAGGGCGCATCTCGGGAATAGTGATCATAGTATCGTAAGGTTTAGATTAGTTATGGAGCAGGACAAGGAGAAATCTAGAATAAAAATACTTAACTGGAGGAGGTCTAATTTCAGCGAATTGAGGAGGGATCGGGACCGGGTAAATTAAAGTCAAAAACTGGCAGGCAGAAATGTAATGGAACAATGGGAGGCCTTTAAAGAGGAGATGGTTCAGGTACAATCTAGGCACTTTCCCACGAGGGGGAAAGGGAGGACAACTAAAGCCAGAGCTCCCTGGATGATGATGGAGTTGGAGAGTAGGATGAAGCAGAAAAAGGGGGCGCATGATAGATGTCAGCTTGATAATACAAGGGAGAATCAGGCCAAATATAAAAAGTAGAGGAGAACTGAAAAAGGAAATAAGAGGGATTGAGCGACAGTACGAGAATAGATTGGCGGCTAACATAAAAGGGAATCCAAAGGGCTTATATAGGCATATTAACAGTAAAAGGGTTGTCAGAGGAGTGGTGGGGCTGATTAGGGACCAGGGAGAACTATTGGTGGAGGCAGAAGGCTGAGGTACTAAATGAGTATTTTGTATCAATGTTCACCAAGGAAGAGGACTTTGCCAAAGCAATGCTAAACGTGGAGGTTATTGGGATACTAGATGAGATAAAAATGGATAAAGAGGAGTTACTAGAAAGGCTGGCAGTACTTAAAGTGGAAAGTCACCCGGTCTGGATGGGATGCATCCTAGGTTGCTGAGAGAAGTAACTGTAGAAATTTCAGACGCGCTGTCCACAATCTTCCAATCCTCTTTAGATATAGGGGTGGTGCCAGAGGACTGGAGAATTGCAAATGTTACACCCTTGTTCACAAAGGAGAGAAGGATAAACCTGGCAATTACACGCTAGTCAGTTTAACGTCGGTGGTGGGGAAGCTTTTAGAAACAATAATCCAGTCAGAAAATTAACAGCCACTTGGCCAAGCATGGACAATAAAGGAGAGCAAGCACGGATTTCTAAAGAGCAAATCTTGTTTGACCATCTTGATTAACAGAGAGGGTGGATGAGGGCAGTGCAGTTGATGTTGTGCATATGGAGTTTCAAAAGGCATTTGATAAAGTACCACATATTAGGTTTGTTAGCAAAATTGAAGCCCCTGGGATAATGGATACAACATTGGCCAAGGGATAGGAAACAGCGAGTTGTGGTGAATGGCTGTTTTTCAGACTGGAGGGAGGTATACAGTGGTGTTTCCCAGGGCTCAGTCCTTGGACCACTGCTGTTTTTGATAGATGTTAATGACTTGTACTTGAGGGTACAGGGCACAATTTCAAAAGTTGCAGATGACATGAAACTTGGAAGTGTAGTAAACAGTGAGGAAGATAGTAATAGACTTCAAGAGGACACAGACAGGCTGGTGGAATGGGTGGACTCATGGCAGATGAAATTCAACACAGAAAATTGTGAGGTGATACATTTTGGCAGGAAGGATGAGGGGAGACAATACAAGCTAAATGGTACAATTTTAAAGGGATGCAAGAACAGAGAGACCTGGGGGTGTTTGTGCACAAATCTTTGAAGGTGCCAGGACAGGTTAACAAAGCAGTTAATGAAGCATATGGGATCCTGGGCTTTATAAATAAAGTCATAGAGTACAAAAGCCAGGAAGTTATGCTTAACCTATATAAAACACTAGTTCAGTACCAGCTTCAGTGTTGTGTCCAATTCTGGGCTCTACACTTTAGGAAGCACATGCAGACATTGGAGAGGGTACCGAAGAGATTTACTAGAATGGTTCCAGGGATGAGGGATTACAGTTACGTGGATAGACTGGAGAAGCTGGGGTTGTTCTCCTTAGAGCAGAGAAGGCTAAGAGGAGAATTGATGGAGGTGGTTAAAATCATGTAGGGTTTAGATAGAGTAAATAAAGAGAAACTGTTTCCAATGGCTGAAGGGACGATAACCAGAGGGCACAGATTTAAGGTGATTGACAAAAGAACCAGAGGCGACATGAGGAAAAAAAAAATGTTATGCAACGAGTGGCTAGGATTTGGAATGCACTGCCTGATAGGGCGGTGGATACAGGTTGAATAGGAGCCTTCAAAAGGGAATTGGATAAATACTTGAAGGAGAAAATATTGCAGGACTATGGGGAAAGAGCGGGGGCGAGTGGGACTCACTAGATGGCTCTTCAAAAGAGCCGGCGCAGACTCGATGGGCCAAATGGGACAGTGATCGGGAACGGGAACAGGAACGGGACAGTGAACGGGAAGCGGAGCACCCAACTACCATCGCAACTCAGGTCAACTCAGGCCAAGGATCAAACCGGGGACTTCCTTAGCAGGTACAGCACGGGTTCGATACAGAGTAAAGCTCCCTCTACACTGTCCCATCAAACACTCCCAGGGCAGGTACAGCACGGGTTAGATACAGAGTAAAGCTCCCTCTACACTGTCCCCATCAAACACTCCCAGGGCAGGTACAGCACGGGTTAGATACAGAGTAAAGCTCCCTCTACACTGCCCCATCAAACACTCCCAGGGCAGGTACAGCACGGGTTAGATACAGAGTAAAGCTCCCTCTGCACTGTCCCCATCAAACACTCCCAGGGCAGGTACAGCACGGGTTAGATACAGAGTAAAGCTCCCTCTACACTGCCCCATCAAACACTCCCAGGGCAGGTACAGCACGGGTTAGATACAGAGTAAAGCTCCCTCTACACTGTCCCCATCAAACAGTCCCAGGGCAGGTACAGCACGGGTTAGATACAGAGTAAAGCTCCCTCTACACTGTCCCATCAAACACTCCCAGGGCAGGTATAGCACGGGTTAGATACAGAGTAAAGCTCCCTCTACACTGTCCCATCAAACACTCCCAGGGCAGGTACAGCACAGGTTAGATACAGAGTAAAGCTCCCTCTACACTGTCCCATCAAACACTCCCAGGGCAGGTACAGCACGGGTTAGATACAGAGTAAAGCTCCCTCTAGA
Organism: Squalus acanthias; assembly: GCA_030390025.1. Lineage (NCBI taxonomy): Eukaryota > Metazoa > Chordata > Chondrichthyes > Squaliformes > Squalidae > Squalus > Squalus acanthias. The sequence goes on from CM059450.1 coordinate 23,684,280, forward strand.
CTGTCCCCATCAAACAGTCCCAGGGCAGGTACAGCACGGGTTAGATACAGAGTAAAGCTCCCTCTACACTGTCCCATCAAACACTCCCAGGGCAGGTACAGCACGGGTTAGATACAGAGTAAAGCTCCCTCTACACTGTCCCATCAAACACTCCCAGGGCAGGTACAGCACGGGTTAGATACAGAGTAAAGCTCCCTCTACACTGTCCCATCAAACACTCCCAGGGCAGGTACAGCACGGGTTAGATACAGAGTAAAGCTCCCTCTCTACACTGTCCCATCAAACACTCCCAGGGCAGGTACAGCACGGGTTAGATACAGAGTAAAGCTCCCTCTACACTGTCCCATCAAACACTCCCAGGGCAGGTACAGCACGGGTTAGATACAGAGTAAAGCTCCCTCTACACTGTCCCATCAAACACTCCCAGGGCAGGTACAGCACGGGTTAGATACAGAGTAAAGCTCCCTCTACACTGTCCCATCAAACACTCCCAGGGCAGGTACAGCACTGGGTAGATACAGAGTAAAGCTCCCTCTACACTGTCCCATCAAACACTCCCAGGGCAGGTACAGCACGGGTTAGATACAGAGTAAAGCTCCCTCTACACTGTCCCATCAAACACTCCCAGGGCAGGTACAGCACGGGTTAGATACAGAGTAAAGCTCCCTCTACACTGTCCCATCAAACACTCCCAGGGCAGGTACAGCACGGGTTAGATACAGAGTAAAGCTCCCTCTACACTGTTCCATCAAACACTCCCAGGGCAGGTACAGCACGGGTTAGATACAGAGTAAAGCTCCCTCGACACTGTCCCATCAAACACTCCCAGGGCAGGTACAGCACGGGTTAGATACAGAGTAAAGCTCCCTCTACACTGTCTCATCAAACACCCCCAGGACAGGCACTACACATGGAACCATTCATGTACAGCCAGCAGAGAGGGGAGAGCTCTAACCTTGGACTCCCTTGCCACAGCAAGTGCCTCACCCCGTGCCCAACTTGCGAGTTTCAGGCTGGCAGACTGGTGACTTGGGGCAAATACTTAGGCTGCAATACCAGCATGTGTGGCCTCCCGCTATAAAGTTCTTGACTCTGAATCTTGCCTCTTTGGCAAGGCTCCATCCATTGCACCGGCCTTGTCCTCAGAAGTATCAGTTTGTGCCAGGGTTGATGGGCAACAAGAACTGTGAGGAGATCACACTCAAGTCGTTCCAGATACCACCAAACCTCTCTCAGATGCAGTCAGGTTCAAGGTAGCTGGGTGACTGCATGGATTTCACAGTGACCTCCCTCCATGCACTGTCTCCTGCAGTCACACTTCCAGAGGGAGCAGCGCCTGTGCTCTGCCAGTGTGAACAATCAGCCCACATTCCCGCTTCCATGGAGAGCTGAAGCTCTGCTGGATGTTTCCCCCTTCACCCACCTGTGACCAAGCTTTCCTTCTGCCTGTTATCTATTTCATTAGGGGAAGGGACTCCCTTGCTAAATTCACCAGGCCTGCACCACGGGAGGTGGGGGCGGGTGTGGAGTGCTGGCTAACTAGCTCCAATTCTGCCAGGTTTGCACTATGGAGGCTGCTCTATCTCTCCTCAGTCTGGGCAGGAACCAAATCCAACAGTAGGACTACCCCTGACCGTACTCAAGATTAACAAGACCACAGTCCCAGTAGATGGGAATGTTTGGTGTTTGCTGTTGCTGCGTTTGCTCCCAGTACCTGGGAGATTTCGGTGCGAATGATCGCTCGGAAATCCTTTCCTCGGCCGAGAGCTTCCATCTGCTCCAGAAACTCTCGTCTCTCTTCAACCTCATTACACACTGGAAGAGGAAAAGAGATCGAGTTCAGTCACAGCCCCCTGTCAGCCAGGATCCCCACCCTCACCGACTGAGCCCCCTCCCCACTCAGACACCATCCCCACCCTCACTGACCCCCCCCCCCATTCCCACCCTCACCCACCACCCCCGTCCTGTCCCTCACCAACCACCCCCACCCCCTCCCTCCCGGATCACCGCCTCCCTCAGACACTGACCGCCCCCAACAGCCCCCCACTATCAGACACCGACGTCCCCCCATTCTCAGACACTGACTGCCCCCATCCTAACCCACAGGCCCACCACTCTCACCGACCCATAGCCCCACCCTCACTGAATGACCCCCCCCTCTCCCCCCCCACTCTCACCGACTGGCTGCCCCCACCCACCAGGAACAGGAGCAGTGCCAGATTCAGAACCAGCACCGTACCAAGGACCAGCCTTTCATGTACTGTACAGCAGAGGATCTGTGCAGTGCTGTGGCAGGAACACTTACACTCTTCGAACCGGTCGATTTCTGGTGCTTCTTCTTCCTCCTTCCTGGGCTTTTGCTTCTGACTGGGCTCGGGACCATCCCTCCCAGTTGCCATGATATTCTGCAGGCGCTGCTTTTCTTTCTCCAAGTTCCCTGAAATAAAACAAATACTGATCGTCACAGCGAGTGAGCAAGTGTGAGCGAGAGCAGGGGCCGAAAACATAATCACAGCAAGCGCGAGAGAGAGAGTATGAGTGGGAGAGAGGGAGTGTGAACAAGAGAAGGGGAAAGGGGAGAAGAGGTAGGGAAGAGGGGAAAGGGGAGAAGGGAAAGGGTGAGAAGGAGAAATGGGTTGGGAAGAAAGGGAGGGGGAAGGGAGATAAATAAAGAGAGGGAGGGAGGGAATGGGTGGAGGGAGATAAAGAAAGGAAGGGGACAAGGAGAGGAGTGAGGTGGAGCGGAGCGAGGGGGTGGGAGGGAAGAGTTGCGAGGGAGGAGGGGAAGATGAAAGAGAGCGAGAGGATCACCATGGCAATGGATTTCATTGGAGCAGCTTCATCAATGTGAAAGTAAATTAAAAAAAATTAAAAGCCTGAATTGAAAACAGGTGGTAGTTTGTTCCGGCACTCTCAGCTATTACTGTACATTGGAACAGTGGAATCACTTGGCTTTCAGGTCTGGGAAGCCAGTATGAAGATAGGCTGCTTCGAAAAGGGGGATGGAGGGGTGCAGCTCGGTAGGTGGGTAGCTGGGGGATTGTGAGGCCCGGGATTGTGATATTGGAGTGGGGGTCAGTTGTAAGACAGCCATCAGCACCAACCCGAGGGCCAGAATCAGTCGGTCAATAGTGTCACAGCTCTGGGCAAAAATATCTAGTCTAGGCCTGGGCTTTTGGCAGATGCTGAGGCCTTTAGTGAAGACCATGAAACAATATAAAAGACAATTCAGTGGATAAATTTCATCTAGTTATTTTGAAATAGGTAATTGTTTAAAGTTTTTTTTTCTGTTTAAAACTTTATTTTGGACATTGGAAATTTCAGTTACTGAAGAAAAAAATGGCAAATGGAAAGATTTTGAGTGATTTGTGGGAAAAATACAGCACTCCTGTACACTTGTATAGTAGAATCACTGTTCTTAGTTCTGGGAAGCTTGCATGAAAATAGGATGTTTTGAGAAGAATCCCAAGGAGGAAGGAGTGTTAGTTAGGGTTATGGTGAAGGGTTCCCTAATTTTACAGTGAAGGCATTGCTTGACCTTACAATGAAGGAGGGGTTCTCTAACATGGATTTATTCAGCGTTATTTCAGAGAGGCTCAGACCACCTGATACTTGCTGAGGTCTCCCTTTGTGGGATTAGTCCAATAAATCAGTCCAACGACAGGGCTGATTGTTTGGGGTGTGGCAGGTTGGAGGGGCGCTGCTAACGTTACTGCATCGGATATATTTGAACACCTACTTGTTGGTCGCGGTCGAAACCTTTCCCGTTGGTATGCGTCTCCTGCACGGCAGCTGTCTGCGGGTCTCAGGTGTGGTTTGGAGGAGGGGCGGACTCGGAGAGACGGGGTTGGTGGCAGTGGAGGGGGTGCTGAAACCCGGCTGGAGATGGGATTGCAGCTCGCAGGAAAAGCATCTCCCCCTACAAGAAAAGAAATATTAAGACAACAAACACGGCCCAGTGCCCAACTAGAGCCCAGCAAATCTGAGACAGTAGTTTTATAGAATCATAGAGCACCGAAGGAGGCCATTCGGCCCATCATGCTTGTGCCAGCTCTTTGGTAGAGCTATCCAATTAGTCCCACTCCCCGGCTCTTTCCCCATAGCCCTGCAACTTTCTTCCCTTCAAGTATTTATCCAATTCCCTTTTGAAAGTTATTATTGAATCTGCCCCCACCGCCAGATCAAAACAACTCGCTGCATAAAACAAATTCTCCTCATCTCACCTCTTTTGGGGAGCAGAGGAGTGGGACTAATTGGATAGCTCTACCAAAGAGCTGGCACAGGCAGGATGAGCCAAATGGCCTCCTTCTGTGCTGTTCCATCAAACACTCCCAGGGCAGGTACAGCACGGGTTAGATACAGAGTAAAGCTCCCTCTACACTGTCCCATCAAACACTCCCAGGGCAGGTACAGCACGGGTTAGATACAGAGTAAAGCTCCCTCTACACTGTCCCATCAAACACTCCCAGGGCAGGTACAGCACGGGTTAGATACAGAGTAAAGCTCCCTCTACACTGTCCCATCAAACACTCCCAGGGCAGGTACAGCACGGGTTAGATACAGAGTAAAGCTCCCTCTACACAGTCCCATCAAACACTCCCAGGGCAGGTACAGCACGGGTTAGATACAGAGTAAAGCTCCCTCTACACTGTCCCATCAAACACTACCTGGGCAGGTACAGCACGGGTTAGATACAGAGTAAAGCTCCCTCTGCACTGTCCCATCAAACACTCCCAGGGCAGGTACAGCACGGGGTTAGATACAGAGTAAAGCTCCCTCTACACTGTCCCATCAAACACTCCCAGGGCAGGTACAGCACGGGTTAGATACAGAGTAAAGCTCCCTCTACACTGTCCCGTCAAACACTCCCGGGGCAGGTACAGCACGGGTTAGATACAGAGTAAAGCTCCCTCTACACTGTCCCATCAAACACTCCCAGGGCAGGGACAGCACGGGTTAGATACAGAGTAAAACTCCCTCTACACTGTCCCATCAAACACTCCCAGGGCAGGGACAGCACGGGTTAGATACAGAGTAAAACTCCCTCTACACTGTCCCATCAAACACTCCCAGGGCAGGGACAGCATGGGTTAGATACAGAGTAAAGCTCCCTTTACACTGTCCCATCAAACACTCCCAGGGCAGGTCCAGCATGGGTTAGATACAGAGTAAAGCTCCCTCTACACTGGCCCATCAAACACTCCCAGGGCAGGTACAGCACGGGGTTAGATACAGAGTAAAGCTCCCTCTACACTGTCCCATCAAACACTCCCAGGGCAGGTACAGCACGGGTTAGATACAGAGTAAAGCTCCCTCTACACCGTCCCATCAAACACTCCCAGGGCAGGTGCAGCATGGGTTAGATACAGAGTAAAGCTCCCTCTACACCGTCCCATCAAACACTCCCAGGGCAGGTGCAGCATGGGTTAGATACAGAGTAAAGCTCCCTCTACACTGTCCCATCAAACACTCCCAGGGCAGGTGCAGCATGGGGTTAGATACAGAGTAAAGCTCCCTCTACACCGTCCCATCAAACACTCCCAGGGCAGGTGCAGCATGGGGTTAGATACAGAGTAAAGCTCCCTCTACACCGTCCCATCAAACACTCCCGGGGCAGGTACAACATGGAATTTTGTTTGCTGTAATATACAGAGTGAGAAGCACTGTGTAAATATACTCACCTTGAAGACTTCTGTTAAGCTGCCTCTGTTGGAATTGATTCAGTTTGGATTCCTGCATCATCACTGCAACAAGACAGGTGAGGTCAGTGAGTAAGAGCAGATATCCTGGAACAGCAATGGGAGGGAACACAGCCTGAGGTACAGAATGTGTCTGTGGGAAGCTCTTTGTGTCTTCTCATTATGCCTGTCTGTATATATATATATGCTATTCTCTCTATGTGTGGCTGTCTCTGTGTCTCACTCTACATCTGTCTGTGTAACTCTGTCTCTATTGTCTCTCTATGTGTGTCTCTGTCTGTCTGTCTGTCTCTGTGGGTGTGACTATCTCTCTGTGTCTGTCTCGGAGTGCCTGCGAGATTCTGTCTCTCTCTTTGTGTGTATCACTCTGTGTTTGTGACAAAGATGAAGCACATTGGCCCGAAAATTAGACCTAATACGCGAGAGTACGCACTGTGTACTCTCGCGTATTCGGTCCCGAATTGCCGGTTTCCAGCATGCACTGCGCATGCGCGGGAAACCGGCACTTCGTGTATGGCGAAGGGGGCGGTTCCTAAGTGAACCGCGTGCGCACTACAGGCTGCGCGCACGCAGTGCACTTAGTTTTTTTTTCAGGTTTGAACGCGCAGGTAAGTGGTGAAGATTTTACACATGAAGAAAGCAGGCGTAGGACCCCCTTTTAACAAGGTAAGTAGTTAATTAAGTGTTATTTTAAATTTTTTTCAACAGGTTTATCTTTTTTAGAGACTTTAAAGAAAGGTAAGTTTATTTTTATAACTTTTAAAAAGAATTTAAATTTTTTCAAAAATTAAATTTTTTGTTTAAAGTGGTTAATTTATTTAACTATACTTATTTTATTAATGTAATGGCTTTTTTTTAAATTTAATTGAGGTTAAGCTGTTCTTTTGGGGGCTTGTTGTATTCATAGCTTTGACAGCCCTTGCTGTCAAAACTATGAATGAAAGATGGTGTGCTGCCATTGGCTCTAACTGACTCACGTGGTCCCAGAGCTCGCACGAATTAATCGCGCCTCTGGGACACGCACACACTGCGCGCCGGCACCAGGGAGAGGCCCTCGAACTGAAGTTCGTGTGGGCCCGAAACAAAAAGGTAGGCGCGGAGTGCGATATCGCGGGGAATCCTTACCCCCGCAGCAACCATCGATGTTTAATTTCTGGGCCATTATGTCCGTGGATTATTTATTGCATTTAAATAGAAATTTTCTCTCTGTCCCGGTCGATGTCTTTCTCTCTATTCCTCGGTGTTTCTCTTTCTCTCTATCCCTCGGTGTTTCCCTTTCTCTCTATCCCCTGGTGTTTCTCTTTCTCTCTATCCACCGGTGTTTCCCTTTCTCTCCATCCCCCGGTGTTTCCCTTTCTCTCTATCTCCCGGTGTTTCCCTTTCTCTCTATCCCCCGGTGTTTCCCTTTCTCTCTATCCACCGGTGTTTCCCTTTCTCTCTATCCCCCGGTGTTTCCCTTTCTCTCTATCTCCCGGTGTTTCCCTTTCTCTCTATCCCCCGGTGTTTCTCTCTCTCTCTATCTCCCGGTGTTTCTCTTTCTCTCTATTCCCCCGGTGTTTCTCTTTCTCTCTATCCCCTGGTGTTTCCCTTTCTCTCTATCCCCCGGTGTTTCTCTTTCTCTCTATCCCCCGGTGTTTCTCTTTCTCTCTATCCCCCGGTGTTTCCCTTTCTCTCTATCTCCCGGTGTTTCCCTTTCTCTCTATCCCCCGGTGTTTCCCTTTCTCTCTATCCCCCGGTGTTTCTCTTTCTCTCTATCCCCCGGTGTTTCTCTCTCTCTATCCCCCGGTGTTTCCCTTTCTCTCTATCCCCCGGTGTTTCTCTTTCTCTCTATCCCTCAGTGTTTCTCTTTCTCTCTATTCCCCGGTGTTTCTCTGTCTCTCTATCCCCCGGTGTTTCTCTTTCTCTCTATCCCTCAGTGTTTCTCTTTCTCTCTATTCCCCGGTGTTTCTCTTTCTCTCTATCCCCCGGTGTTTCTCTTTCTCTCTATCCCCCGGTGTTTCTCTTTCTCTCTAGCCCCTGGTGTTTCTCTTTCTCTCTATCCCTGGTGTTTCTTTTTCTATCCCCCTGTGTTACTCTTTCTCTCTAGCCCCCGGAGCAGCAGCGAGAGCGGACTGACCTGTGAGGGAACAGGTGAAGGAGGAGCGAGGAAATAAAGCCCGAGGCTCGAGGCCCAGACCGAGCTATTGGGAGCAGCAGCGAGAGCGGACCTCAACAGGCAACATTCGAAAGTGACGTCAGAGAGTAAAAGTGACGTCAGCACAAGGGAAGGAGCTGATTGGTAAGTAGGACCTGGTGAGTATTTCTGCAGTCCGGTCGTTAAAGTAAAAGTAAGGTCTCTAGTTTAGAGTAAGTAATGTTTAAAGTGAAGTAAGGTCCCTAGTGTATTTAATATTCTTTAATTTAAAGGAAGTAAAAGGAGTAAATTAAGGGCAGGACATGGCAGGGCAGCTCGGCGCCGTGGAGTGCTCCTCCTGTGCTATGTGGGAAGTCAGGGACATTTTCGGTGTCCAGGGCGAACACATGTGCAGGAAGTGTCTCCAGCTGCAGCTACTCGAAATCCGCGTTTTGGAGCTGGAGCTGCGGCTGGAGTCACTGTGGAGCATCCGCGCGGCTGAGATCTTTGTGGATAGCACGTTTAACGAGGTGGTCACACCGCAGGTAAAGAGTGCACAGGCAGACAGGGAATGGGTGACCGCCAGACAGAGTAAAAGAACTAGGAAGGTAGGGCAGGAGTCCCCTGGATCCATCTCCCTCTCCAACAGATTTTCCGTTTTGGATACTGCTGGGGGAGATGGTTTCTCAGGGGAATGCAGCAAGAGCCAAGTCCGTGGCACTACGAGTGGCTCAGCTGCACAGGAGGGGAGGAAAAAGAGTGGGAGAGCAATAGTGATAGGGGATTCTATCGTAGGGGGAACAGATAGACGTTTCTGTGGCCGCAGACGTGACTCCAGGATGGTATGTTGCCTCCCTGGTGCCAGGGTCAAGGATGTCACTGAGCGACGGCAGGACATTCTGAAGGGGGAGAGTGAACAGCCAGAGGTCGTGGTCCATATCGGTACCAACGACATAGGTGGAAAGAGGGACGAGGTCCTGCAAGCAGAATGTAGGGAGCTAGAAAATAAATTAAAAAGCAGGACCTCAAAGGTAGTAATCTCAGGATTACTCCCAGTGCCACGTGGTAGCAAGAGCAGAAATAGGAGAATAGACCAGATGAATGCGTGGCTGGAGAGATGGTGTCGGAGGGAGGGATTTAAATTCCTGAGGCATTAGGGACCGATTCTGGGGAAGGTGGGACCTGTACAAGCTGGACGGGTTACACCTCGGCAGAAATGGGACCAACATCCTCACAGGGGGGTTTGCTTGTGCTGTTGGGAAGGATTTAAACTAGTTTGTCAGAGGCTGGGAACCTAAGTGTGGGCCCAGAACGGAGAGAAACAAAGCTGGAAGTGCAAGTTAGAAAAGTAGTCAGCAAAACTAGTAGGGAGCAGAAACAAAGGCCAACAGTAAAGAGGGTCAAAGTGCAGAAAAATATTCAACAGGCAAAGTTGAAGGCACTTTATCTAAATGCACGTAGCATTCGCAACAAGGTGGATGAATTAATGGCACTAATAGAAGTAAATGGGTATGATGTAATTGCCATTACAGAGACATGGTTGCAGGGTAACCAAAGCTGGGAACTGAATGTTCTGGGCCAATCAAATTACCACTAATGGTGTGGAGGACGAATTCTTGGAATGCATGCGAGATGGTTTCCTGGATCTGTATGTGGAGGAACCAACCAGGGAACAGGCTATTCTGGATCTGGTACTGTGTAATGAGAAAGGGCTAATCAAAAATCTTGTGGTAAAGGGGCCTTTAGGGACAAGTGACCATAATATAATTGAATTTTACATTAAGTCTGAGAGTGATGTAGTCCAATCTGAAACTAAGGTCTTCAATCTAAACAGAGGAAACTAGAAGGGTATGAGGGACAAGTTGGCCACGGTAGATTGGGAGACTACACTAAAAAGTATGAAGGTGGACATACAATGGCTAACATTCAAGGAAATAATGCATAATTTGCAACAAACATATATTCCTCTAGGGCATAAAAACGCAAAAGGAAAAGTGATCCAGGGGGAGATCATGTCTGAGCAATTTGATTTAATTTTTTGAGGGGGTGACTAGGTGTGTGGATGAGGGTAGTGCAGTTAATGTAGTCGACATGGACTTCAGTAAGGCTTTTGACAAAGTCCCACATGGGAGACTGGTCAAGAAGGTAAGAGCCCATGGGATCCAGGGCAATTTGGCACATTGGATCCAAAATTGGCTTAGTGGCAGGAGGCAGAGGGTGATGGTCGAAGGTTGTTTTTGTGACTGGAAGCCTGTGTCCAGTGGTGTACCGCAGGGATCGGTGCTGGGTCCTTTGCTGTTTGTAGTGTACATTAATGATTTAGATATGAATGTAGGAGGTATGATCAGTAAGTTCACAGATGACACGAAGATTGGTAGGGGTGGTAAATAGCGAGGAGGCCTCAGGCTACAGGACGATATAGATGGGATGGTTAGATGGGCAGAAAAGTGGCAAATGGAATTTAACCCTGAAAAGTGTGAGGTGATGCATTTTGGGAGGACAAACAAGGCAAGGGAATACACAATGAATGGTAGGATCCTAGGAAGGACAGAGGATCAGAGGGACCTTGGTGTGCATGTACATAGATCCCTGAAGGCAGCAGGACAGGTAGATAAGGTGGTTAAAAAGGCATATGGGATACTTGCCTTCATTAGCTGAGGCATAGAATATAAGAGCAGGGAGGTTATGATGGAGCTGTACAAAACGCTAGTTAGGCCACAGCTGGAATACTGTGTGCAGTTCTGGTCGCCACACTATAGGAAGGATGTGATTGCATTGGAGAGGATGCAGAGGAGATTCACCAGGATGTTACCTGGGCTGGAGCGCTTCAGCTATGAAGAGAGACTGGACAGGCTGGGTTTGTTTTCATTAGAGCAGAGAAGGCTGAGGGGGGACCTGATTGAGGTGTACAAAATTATGAGGGGCATAGATAGGGTAGATAGAAAGGAACTTTTCCCCTTAGTAGAGGGGTCAATAACCAGGGGCATAGTTTCAAGGTAAGGGGCAGGAGGTTTAGAGGGGATTTGAGGAAAAACTTTTTTACCCAGGGGGTGGTTGGAATCTGGAACTCACTGCCTGAAAGGGTGGTAGAGGCTGGAACCCTCACAACATTCAAGGAGCATTTAGATGAGCACTTGAAACGCCATAGCATACAAGGCTACGGACCAAGTGCTGGAAAATGGGATTAGAATAGACAGGGTTTGATGGCCGGCGCGGACACAATGGGCCTCTTTCTGTGCTGTATAACTCTATGACTCTATGATCCAACCATGGATAACAAAAGAAATTAAAGCTAGTATTAAGTCAAAGGAGGAAGCTTATAAAGTTGCCAGAAAAAGCGGTCAGCCTGAGGATTGGGATAGTTTTAGAAATCAGCAAAGGGGAACCAAGAAATTGATAAAGAAAGGGAAAATGGAATATGAGCACAAACTAGCGAAAAATATAAAAACGGAATGTAAAAGCTTCTATAGGTATATGAAAAGGAAAAGACTGGCGAAGGTAAATGTAGGTCCTTTACAGTCAGAGACGGGAGAATTTATAATGGGGAATGAGGAAATGGCAGAGAATTTAAATAAATACTTTGTTTCTGTCTTCACGGAGGAAGACACAAAAAACCTCCCAGAAATACGAGAAAACCAAGGGTGTGACGAGCATGAGGAACTTACAGAAATTATTACAGTACTAGCAAAATTAATGGGACTAAAAGTTGATAAATCCCAAGGACCGGATGACCTACATCCTAGGGTTTTGAAAGAGGTGGCCATTGGAATAGTGGACGCATTGGTTGTCATCTTCCAAAATTCTATAGATTCTAGAACGGTTCCTGCAGATTGGAGGATAGCAAATGTAACCCCGCTATTTAAGAAAGGAGAGAGAAAATGGGGAACTACAGACCTGTTAGCCTCACATCAGTAGTTGGGAAAATGCTGGAATCTATTATAAAGGATGCAATAACTGGGCACTTAGAAACTAATAGGAAGATTGGGCACAGTCAACATGGATTTATGAAAGGGAAATCCTGTTTGACAAACCTATTGGAGTTCTTTGAGGATGTAACTAGTGGAGTAGACAAAGGGGAAGCGGTAGATTGGTGTATCTGGATTTTCAGAAGGCCTTCGATAAGGTCCCACACAAGAGGTTGGTGAACAAAATTAGGGCACATGGAATTGGGGGTAATATACTAGCATGGATTGAGAATTGGTTAACAGACAGAAAACTAAGAGTAGGGATAAACGGGTCTTGTTCAGGATGGCAGGCTGTGACTAGTGGGGTACTGCAAGGATCGGTGCTTGAGCCCCAGCTATTCACAATCTATATCAATGATTTGGATGAGGGGACTAAATGTAACATTTCCAAATTTGCTGATGATACAAAGCTAGGTGGCAGTGTCAGTTGCGAAGAGGATGTGAAGAGGCTTCAAGGGGATCTCGAAAGGCTCAGTGAGTGGGAGAGAACATGGCAGATGGAATATAATGTGGATAAATGTGAAGTTATGCACTTTGGTAGCAAATACAGAAAGGCAGAGTATTTCCCAAATGGTGAAAGATTGGGGAATGCAGATGCTCAAAGGGTCCTGGGTGTCCTTGTACATGAGTCACTGAAAGTGAATGTGCAGGTGCAGCAAGTCATTAGGAAGGCAAATGGTATGCTGGCCTTCATTACAAGAAGATTTGAGTACAGGAGTCAAGAAGTCTTACTCCAATTATATAGGGCCTTGGTGAGACCACACCTGAAGTACTGTGTACAATTTTGGTCTCCTTACCTAAGGAAGGATATACTTGCCATAGAGAGAGTGCAACGAAGGTTCACGAGATTGATTCCTGGGATGGCGGGACTGTCGTATGAGAAGAGATTGAGTAAACTAGGCCTGTATTCTCTTGAATCCAGAAGAATGAGAGGGGATCTCATTGAAGCATATAAAAGTATAACATGGCTTGATAGGGTGGATGCTGGGAGAATGTTTCCCTTGGCTGGGGAGTCTCGAACCAGGGGCCACAGCCTCAGGATAAAGGGTAGGCCATTCAGGACTGAGATGAGAAGAAATTTCTTCACACAGAGGGTGGTGAACCTTTGGAATTCTCTACCCCAGAGGGCTGTGGAGACTCAGTCATTGGGTATATTCAAAACAGAAGTCGATAGATTTCTGACTAGTAAGGGCATCAAGGGATATGGTGATAGGGCCGGTGAATCGAGTTGAGGCAGAAGGTCAACCATGATCTCATTGAATGGCGGAGCAGGCTCGAAGGGCCGAATGGCCCACTCCTGCTCCTATTTCTTATGTTTCTCTCCCTCTCTATCCACCGGTGTTTCACTTTCTCTCTATCTCCCGGTGTTTCTCCTTCTCTTTATCCCCAGGTGTTTCCCTTTCTCTCTATTCCCCGGTATTTCTCTTTCTCTCAATTCCCCGGTGTTTCTCTTTCTCTCTATCCCCCAGTTGTTTACCTTTCTCTCTATCCCCCAGTTGTTTCTCTCTTTCTCTCTATCCCGAGATGTTTCTCTCTGTCTCTCTATCCCCTGGTGTTTCTCTTTCACTCTATCCCCTGGTGTTTCTCTTTCTCTCTATCCCCTGGTGTTTCCCTTTCTCGCTATCCCCTGGTGTTTCCCTTTCTCTCTATCCCCCGGTGATTCTCTCTCTCTCTATCCCCCGGTGTTTCCCTTTCTCTCTATCTCCCGGTGTTTCCCTTTCTCTCTATCCCCCGGTGTTTCCTTTCTCTCTATCCCCCGGTGTTTCCCTTTCTCTCTATCCCCCGGTGTTTCCCTTTCTCTCTATCCCCCGGTGTTTCTCTTTCTCTCTATCTCCCGGTGTTTCCCTTTCTCTCTATCCCCTGGTGTTTCTCTTTCTCTCTATCCCCCGGTGTTTCCCTTTCTCTCTATCCCCCGGTGTTTCCCTTTCTCTCTATCCCCCGGTGTTTCTCTCTCTATCCCCCGGTGTTTCTCTCTCTCTCTATCCCCCGGTGTTTCTCTTTCTCTCTATCCCCCGATGTTTCTCTTTCTCTCTATCCCCCGGTGTTTCTCTTTCTCTCTATCCCCTGGTGTTTCTTTCTCTCTATCCCTCGGTGTTTCCCTTTCTCTCTATCCCCCGGTGTTTCTCTCTCTCTCTATCCCCCGGTGTTTCTCTTTCTCTCTATTCCCTGGTGTTTCTCTTTCTCTCTATCTCCCGGTGTTTCTCTTTCTCTCTATCCCCTGGTGTTTCCCTTTCTCTCTATACCCCGGTGTTTCCCTTTCTCTCCATCCCCCAGTGTTTCTCTTTCTCTCTATCCCCCGGTGTTTCTCTTTCTCTCTATCCCTCGGTGTTTCCCTATCTCTCTATCCCCCGTGTTTCTCTTTCTCTCTATCCCCCGGTGTTACTCTCTCTCTCTATCCCTCGGTGTTTCTCTTTCTCTCTATCCCCTGGTGTTTCCCTTTCTCTCTATCCCCCGGTGTTTCTCTTTCTCTCTATCCCCCGGTGTTTCCCTTTCTCTCTATCCCCTGGTGTTTCCCTTTCTCTCTATCCCCCGGCGTTTCTCTCTCTCTCTATCCCCGGTGTTTGCTTTCTCTCTATCCCTCGGTGTTTCTCTTTCTCTCTATCCCCCGGTGTTTCTCTCTCTCTCTATCCCCGGTGTTTCCCTTTCTCTCTATCCCTCGGTGTTTCTCTTTCTCTCTATCCCCCGGTGTTTCCTTTTCTCTCTATCCCCTGGTGTTTCTCTTTCTCTCTATCCCTCAGTGTTTCTCTCTCTCTCTATCTCCCGGTGTTTCCCTTTCTCTCTATCCCCCGGTGTTTCCCTTTCTCTCTATCCCCCGGTGTTTCTCTCTCTCTCTATCCCCCGGTGTTTCTCTCTCTCTCTCTATCCCCCGGTGTTTCTCTCTCTCTATCCCTCGGTGTTTCTCTCTCTCTCTATCCCCCGGTGTTTCCCTTTCTCTCAATCCTCCGATGTTTCCCTTTCTCTCTATCTCCCGGAGTTTCTCTCTCTCTCTATCCCCCGGTGTTTCTCTCTCTCTCTATCTCCCGGTGTTTCCCTTTCTCTCTATCCCCCGGTGTTTCCCTTTCTCTCTATCCCCCGGTGTTTCTCTCTCTCTCTATCCCCCGGTGTTTCTCTCTCTCTCTATCCCTCGGTGTTTCTCTCTCTCTATCCCTCGGTGTTTCTCTCTCTCTCTATCCCCCGGTGTTTCCCTTTCTCTCTATCCCCGGTGTTTCCCTTTCTCTCTATCTCCCGGTGTTTCTCTTTCTCTCTATCCTCCCGGAGTTTCTCTTTCTCTCTATCTCCCGGTGTTTCCCTTTCTCTCTATCCCCCGGTGTTTCCCTTTCTCTCTATCCCCCGGTGTTTCCCTTTCTCTCTATCCCCCGGTGTTTCCCTTTCTCTCTATCCCCGGTGTTTCTCTTTCTCTCTATCCCCCGGTGTTTCTCTTTCTCTCTATCCCCCGGTGTTTCTCTCTCTCTCTATCTCCCGGTGTTTCCCTTTCTCTCTATCCCCCGATGTTTCTCTTTCTCTCTATCCCTCGGTTTTTCCCTTTCTCTCTATCCCCCGGTGTTTCCCTTTCTCTCTATCCCCCGGTGTTTCTCTTTCTCTCTATCCCCCGGTGTTTCTCTTTCTCTCTATCCCCCGGTGTTTCTCTTTCTCTCTATCCCCCGGTGTTTCCCTTTCTCTCTATCTCCCGGTGTTTCCCTTTCTCTCTATCCCCCGGTGTTTCTCTTTCTCTCTATCCCCCGGTGTTTCTCTCTCTCTCTATCCCCCGGTGTTTCTCTTTCTCTCTATCCCCCGGTGTTTCTCTTTCTCTCTATCTCTCGGTTTTTCCCTTTCTCTCTATCCCCCGGTGTTTCCCTTTCTCTCTATCTCCCGGTATTTCCCTTTCTCTCTATCCCCCGGTGTTTCTCTTTCTCTCTATCCCCCGGTGTTTCCCTTTCTCTCTATCCCCCGGTGTTTCCCTTTCTCTCTATCTCCCGGTGTTTCTCTTTCTCTCTATCCCCCGGTGTTTCACTTTCTCTCTATCCCCCGGTGTTTCTCTTTCTCTCTATCCCCCGGTGTTTCTCTCTCTCTCTATCTCCCGGTGTTTCCCTTTCTCTCTATCCCCCGGTGTTTCCTTTCTCTCTATCCCCCGGTGTTTCTCTTTCTCTCTATCCCCCGGTGTTTCTCTTTCTCTCTATCTCCCGGTGTTTCCCTTTCTCTCTATCCCTCGGTGTTTCCCTTTGTCTCTATCTTTCTCCAATTGGCAGGATGTGACTAGCGGTGTTCCCCAGGGATCTGTACTGGGGCCTCAGCTTTTCACTGTATTTATCAATGACTTGGATATACGGCTCTCTGTTCCTTCATCTAAGTGTGATGGTGACACCAGGTTAGATGTCACAGTAAATAGTGTCGATGGGAGCAGAAAGTTGCAAAGGGACATTGATAGATTGAGTGAGTGGGCAAAACTGTGGCAGATGGAGTTCAGTGTGGGGAAGTGTGAGGTCATCCATGGGACCCAAGCAAGATCGATCAGAGTATTTTCTAAATGGTGAGAAGCAGGAAGTGTGGAGGAGCAGAGATTTAGGGGTCCAAGTGCAGAAATCACTAAAAGCCAGTGGACAGGTACAAAAAATAATTAAAAGACGCGACTGCTGCCAATGAAAGGAAGTCGTTGAGCATGCGCAGTTCTGTGTTTTTTTGGTTGTTTGCGCTGGCGATAATATTTTCTTTTCAGTTAGCAAAGAAAACACTTCCAATAATTGAGTGAATACATCAAGCTAGCTTTTATCGACACTAGATTGTGCTTTAGATGCAAGAAGAGAGAGATAGAGCGAGAGCTCTGGGAATGAGAGAGTCAATGACTGAGGGGGGCTCCTGCACCAGCAAAACTCAACAAAAGGCCATTTTTATTATTTTTCTTCTCCTTTCCCTTCACACTGAGCTCGCGCTCCAAACAAATAAATCTCCACAACCCTCCCGCCCGCGATATTATTATACAATAATACTTAAACCAACCCAGATTTATGCGCAGAACGATTCTGCGCCGCTTCCTGTTTGTTGGCAGCAGCTTCCCGTTCGTTGGCAGCAGTCACTCTGTCATTAAAAAGGCTGATGGAATGTTGCCATTTATTTCAAGGGGCCTGGAATACAGCTATACAGACCCCATCTGGAGTAACTGTGCTCAGTTCTGAGCAACGCACCTCAGGAAGGATATACTGGCCTTGGAGGGGGTGCAGTGCAGATCCACCAGAATGATACCGGGGCTAAAGGGGTTAAATTATGAGGACAGGTTGCACAGACTTGGCTTGTATTCCCTTGACTATAGAAGATTAAGGTGTGATCTAATTGAGGTGTTTATGATGATCAAAGGAGTTGATAGAGAAACTATTTCCTCTGGTGGGGGGAGTCCAGAATAAGGGGGCATAACCTTAAAATTAGAGCTAGGCCGTTCAGGGGTGATGTCAGGAAGCACTTCTTCACACAAAGGATAGTGGAAATCTCTCCCCTTAAAAAGCTGTTGAGGCTGGGGGGCAATTGAAAATTTCAAAACGGAGATTGATAGATTTTTGTTAGGGTATTAAGGGTTACAGAACCAAGGCAGATAGATGGAGTTAAGATACAGATCAGCCATGATCTAATTGAATGGTGGAACAGGCTCAAGGGACTGAATGGCCTACTCTTGTTCCTACATTCCACACTCTGTCCCTCCCTCCATAGAACATAAGAAATAGGAGCAGGATTAGGCCATATGGCCCCTCGAGCCTGCTCCGCCATTCAATAAGATCATGGCTGAACTTCTACATCAACTCCATTTTCCTGCACTGTCCCCATATCCTTTGATTCCCTTAATATCCAAAAATCTATCGATCTCAGTTTTGAATATACTCATCGATTGAGCAGCCACAGCCCTCTGGGGTAATGAATTCCAAAGATTCACCACCCTCTGAGTGAAGAGATTTCTCCTCATCTCAGTCCTAAATGGCCAACCCCTTATTCTGAGACTGTGACCCCCTGGTTCTGGACTCGCCAGCCAGGGGGAAACAACCTCTCAGCAGGTTTGACAGGGTAGATGCTAAGAATTTTATATGTTTCAATGAGATCACCTCTCATTCTTCTAAACTCCAGAGAATATAGGCCTAGTCTATTCGATCTCTCCTCATAGGACAATCCCCCCATCCCAGGAACCAGTCTGGTGAACCTTCCTTGCACTCCCTCCAAGGCAAGTATATCCTTCCTAAGGTAAGGAGACCAGAACTGTGCACAATACGCCAGGTGTGGTCTCACCAAAGCCCTACATAATTGCAGTAAGATGTCTTTACTCTTAGCCTTTATTACAAGGGGGTTGGAGTATAACATACCATTTGCCTTCCTAATTGCTTGCTGTACCTGCATGTGAGCTTTGAGTGATTGGTGTCCAAGGACCCCCAGGTCCCTCTGAACACCAACATGTCCCAGTCCCATGAGCTGCGCTCTGGGTGAAGTTGTCTGGAGCGGTGTGTGTGTCCCTCTCACCTCTCAGCATGTCCTGGGTCTCTTTGCTGTATGAAGCTCTGGCGCAGTTCCAAAATCCGGTGGCTGTTTGCATTTTGCCTCGTCCCTGATCGCTGGCCATTTCCCAGCAGATGTGAAGCGGCTCGTTGTCCAGGCGCTGCTGCTGGGCCTTGTGCAAAGATCTCCTTCTGGCGCTGAATGAGAACAAGAGGGTCTGAGCGGGGAGCGGGCCGGGCTTCAGTGCCCAGTGGGGAATGCCGGTGGCAGGAGGCCCCGACAGCCGGCGATGCGCTTGTTCCCCCTGGCCCGGTGTTTCTGTTGGTGCCGGGCTCCAAGCCAGCGCTGGGCCGGTTGCTATGGTGACGCAGACCCCGCCTCTTCACTCCCGGCAGGCACCGCGCGGACTACAGCGCCCAGGATGCACCGCGCCACCCCCCAACCGCAAATAGACCGGCAGGGGGCGCCCGGGCACACTGGATCCAGTGCAGGGTGATATGGGAGCAGGTGTGGTCACAGTGGATCCAGTGCAGGGTGATGAGGGAGCAGGTGTAGTCACAGTGGATCCAGTGCAGGGTGATGAGGGAGCAGGTGTAGTCACAGTGGATCCAGTGCAGGGTGATATGGGAGCAGGTGTGGTCACACTGGATCCAGTGCTGGGTGATATGGGAGCAGGTGTGGTCACACTGGATCCAGTACGGGGTGATATGGGAGCAGGTGTGGGCACATTGGATCCAGTGCGGGGTGATATGGGAGCAGGTGTGGGCAGTGGATCCAGTGCGGGGTGATACGGGAGCAGGTGTGATCACAGTGGATGCAGTGCGGGGTGATACGGGAGCAGGTGTGGTCACACTGGATCCAGTGCGGGGTGATCTGGGAGCAGGTGTGGTCACAGTGGATCCAGTGCGGGGTGATGTGGGAGCAGGTGCGGTCACACTGGATCCAGTGCAGGGTGATATGGGAGCAGGTGCGGTCACACTGGATCCAGTGCGGGGTGATGTGGGAGCAGGTGCGGTCACACTGGATCCAGTGCAGGGTGATATGGAAGCAGGTGTGGTCACACTGGATCCTGTGCGGGGTGATATGGGAGCAGGTGCGGTCACACTGGATCCAGTGCGGGGTGATATGGGAGCAGGTGCGGTCACACTGGATGCAGTGCGGTGTGATATGGGAGCAGGTGCGGTCACACTGGATCCAGTGCGGGGTGATATGGGAGCAGGTGCGGTCACACTGGATCCAGTGCAGGGTGATATGGGAGCAGGTGCGGTCACACTGGATCCAGTGCAGGGTGATATGGAGCAGGTGCGGTCACAGTGGGAATTGCCAGAGTGTAGGCTCCATCTCCTCACCATGTGACAGTGATCTGTCCTGGACTCTTGCTCAGAGTTGCCCGCTGGAAGCGGTGAGTTGTGAGCTTCCAGCACTGCGGCAGTGAGGTTACTGCCTGCTCAAGCTGCACTGAGGAGACCGATGAAGTTGGTCAGAATCATCTGGTTTAAAACCCTGCTACATTGGAAGGCCCACTGATGATGCTGGGATGTGCCATTGGTCCAGAGAATCCAGAGCTCTGGAAGAAATCATCTGCACCCCACCCTGTATAATGACAGCTTTGCTTTAACACAAGACTGCATGTTAAGGATTGGTATAGTTTCAGCTTTTAAGACATCAAGACTGCTCTGCATGGGGCATTCCTTTTCCAAGAAGCAACATCTAATGAGTAAAAAGAAAAGAAATTGCAAATCTGAAATAAAAACCAGCAAACAACTGAAATGCACAGAAGGACAAATCCCCAGGGCCTGATAACATGCATCCTAGGGTGCTGAAGGAGGTGGCCCTAGAGATAGCGGATGCACTAAGTATGATTTTTCAGAATTCATTAGACTCGGGAACAGTGCCCATGGATTGGAGGGTAGCTAACGTTACCCCACTATTCAAAAAGGGGAGTAGGGAAAAAGCAGGTAATTACAGACCTGTAAGCCTTACATCATAGAAACATAGAAACATAGAAACATAGAAACATAGAAACATAGAAACATAGAATCTAGGAGCAGGAGTAGGCCATTCGGCCCGTCGAGCCTGCTCCACCATTCAATACGATCATGGCTGATCATCCAAATCCAGTACCCTGTCCCTGCTTTAATCCCCACAGTACACATATCCCACCCTACCCCCGTAACCCCACGTATTTAATTCCCCCTAACATATCCCATCCTATCCCCATAACCCCACATATTTAATCCCCCCCTAACACTAAGGGTCAATTTATCATAGCCAAATCAACCTAACCCGCACATTTTTGGACTGTGGGAGGAAACCGGAGCACCCGGAGGAAACCCACGCAGACACGGGGAGAATGTGCAAACTCCACACAGACAGTCACCCGAGGTCAGATTCGAACCCGGGTCTCTGGCGCTGTGAGGCACCAGTGCTAACCACTATGCCACCGTGTTGCCCCATCCAACTCCCCAGCCTCACACACACTGTACCCCAACCAACTCCCCACCCTCTCACACACTGTACCCCATCCAACTCCCCACCCTCTCACACACTGTACCCCATCCAACTCCCCACCCTCACACACAATGTACCCCATCCAACTCCCCTCCCTTTCACACACACTGTACCCCATCCAACTCCCCACCCTCTCACACACTGTACCCCATCCAACTCCCCACCCTCCCACACACACTGTACCCCAACCAACTCCCCTCCCTTTCACACACACTGTACCCCATCCAACTCCCCACCCTCTTACACACTGTACCCCATCCAACTCCCCACCCTCTCACACACTGTACCCCATCCAACGCCCCACCCTCTCACACACTGTACCCCATCCAACTCCCCACTATTCCACACACACTTTAACCCATCCAACTCCCCACCCTTACATCAGTTGTGGGCAAAATGCTGGAGTCCATCATTAAGGATGAAATAGCGGAGCACTTAGCAAATGGGGACAGGATAGGACAGAGTCAACATGGATTTACAAAGGGTAAATCGTGCTTGACTAATCTATTGGATTTTTTTGAGGGAGTAACTGGTAAAATAGATGGGGGCGAGCCAGTAGATGTGGTGTACCTGGACTTCCAAAAGGCCTTCGATAAGGTCCCACATAAAAGATTAGCAGGGAAAATTGAAGCTCATGGGATAAAGGGGAAAGTATTGACGTGGATAGAGAACTGGCTGTCAGATAGAAAACAGAGAGTTGGAATAAACGGCTCATTTTCTGAATGGCAGGCAGTAACAAGTGGGGTACCACAGGGATCTGTCCTGGGTCCCCAGCTGTTCACAATTTACATTAATGACCTGGATCAGGGAGTCGGATGCAGCATTTCCAAATTTGCAGACGACACTAAACTAGGAGGGGGGGTGGGCTCAGAGGAGGAGACCAGGAAGCTCCAGAGCGATTTGGACAGACTGGGTGATTGGGCGGATAAATGGCAGATGCACTATAATGTGGACAAGTGCGAAGTTATCCACCTTGGGTGCAGGAACGGGAGGGCAAATTATTATTTAAATGGCAATAAATTGGGAGAGGGGGAAGTACAGAGAGACCTGGGTGTTCTTGTACACCAGTCACTGAAGGCAAGCATGCAGGTGCAACAGGCAATCAAGAAGGCAAACGGTATGCTGGCCTTCATAGCAAAAGGGTTGGAATACAGGAACAGGGATACCTTGCTGCAGCTGTACAGGGCACTGGTGAGACCACACCTCGAGTACTGTGTACAATTTTGGTCGCCTCATCTGAGGAAAGATGTTCTTGCCATGGAGGGGGTGCAGCGGCGATTCACCAGGCTGATACCAGGAATGGCGGGATTGACCTATGAGGAGAGACTATGTAGTTTAGGGATGTACACACTGGAGTTTAGAAGATTGAGAGGGGACCTCATAGAAGTGTATAAAATTCTGACAGGTCTAGACAGACTAGATGCAGAAGGGATGTTTCCCTTGGCGGGTGAGAACAGAACTAGAGGACATAATTTAAGGATAAGGGCTAAACCATTTAGGACAGAAATGAGGGGGAATTTCTTCACTCAGAGGGTGGTGAACCTGTGGAACTCATTGCCACAGAGGGCAGTGTACACCAGCTCATTAAATATATTTAAGAGGGAATTAGATATATTTCTACAGGCAAAAGGGGTTAAGGGTTACGGAGAGAAGGCGGGGACGGGATACTGAATTGGAGGATCAGCCATGATCTCATTAAATGGCGGAGCAGGCTCGAAGGGCCGGATGGCCTACTCCTGCTCCTATCTTCTATGTATCTATGTAAGGTTCGACAGCACCTGGAGGGGACAGGCTAATGTTTGGGCGCAGACCCTTCCCCAAACACCAGCTGTTGTCCATTTCCTGCAACAGCAAGTGGGCCCATGTGAGTGAACAGGGAATCAGCACTTAGACCTGAGTGTCAGAGGGGTTTACCTGGTCGACGGGCAGTAAATGCACACCCAACTTCCCTTCCTAGCTCCAATGTTAGCTGATATTGTTAACTGTTCTCTCTCCTCAGGTACTGTCCCCCTCTCCTTCAAATCATCACCCCCTCCTTAAAAAAAACCTTGACCCCCCTCTGTCCTTGCAAACTACCGCCCCATCTCCAACCTTCTTTTCCTCTTCAAAGTCCTTGAAAGTGCAGTCGCCTCCCAAATCCATGCCCATCTTTCCAGAACACCATGTTTGAATCCCTCCAATTAGGCTTCCACCCAGTCACATCACTGAAACGGCTCTGAACAAAGTCACTATGTGACTATGACAAAGGTAAACTGTCCCTCCTCGACCTGTCTGCAGCCTTTGACACGGTTGACCACACCATTCTCCTCCAACGCCTCCCCACCATCATCCAGCTGGGTGGGACGACACTCGCCTGCTTCCATTCTTATCTATCCAGTCGTAGCCAGAAAATTACCTGCAATGGCTTTTCTTCCCGCTCTGTTGTACCTCTGGTGTCCCCCAAGGATCTATCCTTAGCCCCCTCCTATTTCTAATCTATATGCTGCCCCTCGGCAACATCATCCGAAAACATAGCGTCGGTTTCCACATATACGCTGACACCACCACATCTCTTGACCCCTCCACTGTCTCTAAATTGTCATACTACTTTTCTGTCATCCAGTACTGGGTGAGCAGAAATTTCCTAAACTAAATAGTGGAAGACTGAAGCCATTGTCTTCGGTCCCTGCCACAAACTCCGTTCCCTAGCCACCGACTCCATCCCTCTCTCTGGCAATTGTCTGAGACGGAACGAGACTGTTCGCAACCTTGGTGTCATTTTTGACTCCAAGATGAGCTTCCAACCACATATCCATGTCATCACTAAGGCCGCCTATTTCCACCTCTGTAACATCGCCCAACTCCGCCCCTGCCTCAGCTCATAGAGTCAGAACGGCACAGAAGGAGGCCATTCGGTCCATCGAGTCCATGCCGGCTCTCTGTAGAGCAATCCAGTCAGTCCCATTCCCCGCTCTATCCCCGTAGCCCTGCAAGTTTATTTCCCTCCAGTGCCTATCCAGTCTCCCCTTGAAAACATTGAGTGTCTCCGCTTCCACCACTTCCGCCAGCAGCAAATTCCAGGTCATCACCACACGCTGCGTAAAAAAGTTTTCCCTCACATCCCCCCGGTATCTCTTGCCCAAAACCTTAAATCTGTGTCTCCTAGTCCTTGTACCATCAACTAGTGGGAACAGCCTTTCCCCGTCTAGCCTATCCAAACCAGTCATAATCTTGTACACCTCTATCAAATCACCTCTCAACCTCCTTTGCTCTAATGAAAACAAATCCAGTTTCTCCAACCTGCCCCTGTAGCTAAGATCCCTCATCCCTGGAACCATTCTGGTAAATCTCCTCTGCACCCTCTCAAGGGCCTTCACATCCTTTCTAAAGTGTGGTGATCAGAACTGGACGCAATACTCCAGTTGTGGCCTAACCAGCGCTTTATAAAGGTTCAGCAGGTTCTGCTGCTGGAACCCTCATCCATGCCTTTGTTACCTCTAGACTTGACTATTCCAACACACTCCTGGCTGGCCTCTCATTTTCTACCCTCCGTAAACTTGAGGTCATCCAAAACTCTGCTGCCCGTGTCCTAGTTCACAGCAAGTCCTGTTCACCCATCACCCGTGCTCACTGACCTACATTGGCTCCCGGTTAAACAACGCCTCGATTTTAAAATTCTCTTCCTTGTTTTCAATCACCCCATAGCCTCGCCCCTCCATATCTCTAATTTCCTCCAGCCCTACAACCCTCCGAGATATCTGCGCTCCTCCAATTCTGGCCTCTTGAGCATCCCTGATTTTAATTGCTCCACCACTGGGGACTATGCCTTCAGCTGCCCGGGCCCTAAGCTCTCTCCACCTTTAAGACGCTCCCTAAAACCTACCTCGTTGACCAAGCTTTTGGTCATCTGCCCCGATATCTCGTGGCTCGGTGTCAAATTTTGTTTGATAAAACTCCTGTGAAGTGCCGTGGGACGTTTTATTACGTTAAAGGCGCTATATAAATACAAGTTGTTGTTGTTGTTGTTGTATCTTAACCGTAACCCCAAAATGGATTCATTAGCAGACTAGTCACCATGACAGGGCAAACGGTGCGATGTGGCAAACATGCTGGGAGCTCATTCATTCTTCCGGAGTTACTGTGCTCGTCAGTCTGGCCAGGCGGGCTCCAGCTGATCGTCTGTATAACATTGACCCTGAGCCCGAGCAGGGCTGTCTCAACTCAGCAGACACTGAAAAACTTTTACTAAACAAACCTCGATCATCCTCGACAAATTTGATTTAATTTTGAAGGTGCAGTGATTAAGAACCACATTCTTTGAGGATGTAACGAGTGGTGTAGACAAAGGGGAAGCGGTAGATGTGGTGTAGCTGGATTTTCAGAAGGCCTTCGATAAGGTCCCACACAAGAGGTTGGTGAACAAAATTAGGGCACATGGAATTGGGGGTAATATACTAGCATGGATTGAGAATTGGTTAACAGACAGAAAACAAAGAGTAGGGATAAACGGGTCTTTTTCAGGATGGCAGGCTGTGACTAGTGGGGTACCGCAAGGATCGGTGCTTGGGCCCCAGCTATTCACAATCTATATCAATGATTTGGATGAGGGGACTAAATGTAACATTTCCAAATTTGCTGATGATACAAAACTAGGTGGCAGTGTCAGTTGCGAAGAGGCTTCAGGGGGATCTCGACAGGCTCAGTGAGTGGGCGAGAACATGGCAGATGGAATATAATGTGGATAAATGTGAAGTTATCCACTTTGGTAGAAAAAACAGAAAGGCAGAGTATTTCCTAAATGGTGAAAGATTGGGGAATGCAGATGCTCAAAGGGACCTGGGTGTCCTTGTACATGAGTCACTGAAAGTGAATGTGCAGCAAGTCATTAGGAAGGCAAATGGTATGCTGGCCTTCATTACAAGAGGATTTGAGTACAGGAGTAAAGAAGTCTTACTCCAATTATATAGGGCCTTGGTGAGAGCCACACCTGGAGTACTGTGTACAATTTTGGTCTCCTTACCTAAGGAAGGATATACTTGCCATAGAGAGTGCAACGAAGGTTCACGAGATTGATTCCTGGGATGGTGGGACTGTCGTATGAGAAGAGATTGAGTAAACTAGGCCTGTATTCTCTTGAATTCAGAAGAATGAGAGGGGATCTCATTGAAGCATACAAAATTATTACATGGCTTGATAGGGTGGATGCTGGGAGAATGTTTCCCTTGGCTGGGGGGTCTCGAACCAGGGGCCACAGACTCAAGATAAAGGGTAGGCCATTCAGGACTGAGATGAGGAGAAATTTCTTCACACAGAGGGTGGTGAATCTTTGGAATTCTCTACCCCAGAGGGCTATGGAGGCTCAGTTATTGGGTATATTCAAAACAGAAGTCGATAGATTTCTGACTAGTAAGGGCATCAAGGGATATGGCGATAAGGCCGGTGAATGGAATTGAGGCAGATGATCAGCCATGATCTCATTGAATGGCGGAGCAGGCTCGAAGGGCCGAATGGCCTACTCCTGCTCCTATTTCTTATGTTCTTATGGTAGCACAGGGCCATTCTAATAACACAGCTACCAGATGTCAGGTGACATACCTCAAAGGAGAAAGTTTCCCTCTTGAGCACCGACCGTTTCCAGGATATGTGGAGTAAAACTGATGAAGTAACATGCAGACAGATTCTCAATCCCAATCAACCGCCACCCTGCTCCATAAACCAGTCACACACTTGGACAACTTTCCATTTTATTGGTCCCAATTTTATCCATTTTGTTAGCAGAATAATATAGCTTTAGAACAGTGCTTGTGTGTTTCAATAAATATTATATACAAATAGGTAAGGCAGAATAACAGCTAAAGAAAAGATCTGCATCAGCAAAACCGTCCAATTCAACTTATGAATGCAATACTATAACTAACAAAGACTAATAGGAAGAAATGGCACCAATATTCCCCTAGAATAAGTACAAAAAAGGCTTTAAACAAAAGGTTTGACAATAAATTGAATTAAGGCTTTTTTTGGCAGCTGTTCCTGTGTTAGGTAGAAATATAATTACTGCTAAGAAACTACAAAATCTCAACAGACAAATTGTGTTAATCAGGGTAAGAGTGCATATACCAGTGCTCAGTCCAGTATTCAGACCAACGTACAGCATTTGTTTCTCTCATTCAATCTACAGAAGCTAAGAGTTACGTTTCAAAACACAAATCTAAAAGTCCCTGAAAAAGTCTGGTTGATGCGAGAATCCAAACTGCCGTTACGTTGCTTGTTGGTGCGATGTGCATGTCATGTCATGTGCAAAAACACCCTTCCACAAGACAGAACTGAAAGTGACTCCCTAACTGATCAAGTGTGAAGACAAGTACTGTGTTAGGTTAGTGCCAGCTCCCCTCACCTTCGGCATGCTGAATTAGGAGCGGCTCCAACGGAAAGCCCATTCCACCCGCTCCGAGTGAGTGCCCAGCGCACAACACTACAGCAGACTGTAACGCGCGCTGATCGCGGCAAAGGTGCACTGTGAATGTTGGCAGATTGAGTACAGATGAAGACCATTCGATTTCAGTCTGAACCATGTGAGGAATGATCAACAGCACAGTGCATGCTGGGACACTACCGGCCAATTAAAGTGCAATATTAACATCAGGAACAGCTTCAATGTAACATGAATATGTGACCCTCATTACAGAGAACGACTGAAAGCACACTGGCATCTGCCGGTGTCTCTGGTTGTACACCTGTGCGATGTGTGTAGACTCGCGAGATATATACATGAGTGTGTACAAGTTATGGACGCACTTGTGACATGTATACACACACGCGTACAATTGGGTTATGTATGCACGCGCGTGCGTACATTTCCTGCTGCAGTTTTCAGATGTCTGTCTTAGTGTTACACAGCAGTGCAGGAATCCTGTTGCTAATCACTGCTTCCACCATCCGTCAGTGCAGAGTGGAATGCCTCACTTCTGAAAGGCTAACACAGAAATGAGAATATTTAGAAGATTGCGGTAGAATCAAGCTTATTCTGCCAGGTTCCAGTTGTGAAGTTTCACAGACTGGAGGCTTGTAGCTTTTTCACTGCATAGAAATTCGCTTGAGGGAAACTGATAGGCAAAGAATGGGACTGAGGAGCACAGCCCTAAAGCTTCTATATACAAAGATCTTTCACAAACACACTCTGTATACCCCGTTTCATTCACAACAGTGTCTCCGGATTATTTGCAAGAAGCAAAATTAGTGAAGATCACAACAGTCTCCTACATCACACAGAGCTCCAGCATTGAGAGACCGGCAATTAAAAGGGAAGTGCTCCTGTCAACAATGTGCTGAGGACTCAAGCACGTTCAAAACCAGCGCTGGACAGGCTCAGCACCATGTCTGAACAAAGACCCGAGACAATATGGGACCAACAGCAGAGTCCGTGTGACATGGTGATCCCAGAGTCCGTGTGACACGGTGATCCCAGAGTCCGTGTG
The DNA here is from genome assembly GCA_030390025.1 of Squalus acanthias. Taxonomy (NCBI): domain Eukaryota; kingdom Metazoa; phylum Chordata; class Chondrichthyes; order Squaliformes; family Squalidae; genus Squalus; species Squalus acanthias. The sequence continues at coordinate 23,712,469 of CM059450.1, forward strand.
ACATGGTGATCCCAGAGTCCGTGTGACACGGTGATCCCAGAGTCCGTGTGACACGGTGATCCCAGAGTCCGTGTGACACGGTGATCCCAGAGTCCGTGTGACACGGTGATCCCAGAGTCCGTGTGACACGGTGATCCCAGAGTCCGTGTGACACGGTGATCCCAGAGTCCGTGTGACACGGTGATCCCAGAGTCCGTGTGACACGGTGATCCCAGAGTCGGTGTGACACGGTGATCCCAGAGTCGGTGTGACACGGTGATCCCAGAGTCGGTGTGACACGGTGATCCCAGAGTCGGTGTGGCACGGTGATCCCAGAGTCGGTGTGACACGGTGATCCCAGAGTCCGTGTGACACGGTGATCCCAGAGTCGGTGTGACACGGTGATCCCAGAGCCCGTGTGACACGGTGATCCCAGAGTCCGTGTGACACGGTGATCCCAGACAGCAAAAAGGGGGAGGTTCTAGCTCAGCCTCTGGGAATGTACCCCTACAGTGTTACATAGTGTCGGGATCCAGGGTAGGATTCATGACACAGTGCCCAGCGCACTGTACCCAGCACACTACGCCCACACTGTACCCAAACTGTACACAGTGCCCAGCACACTGTTCCCCCACACAGTGCCCAGCACACTGTTCCCCCACACAGTGCCCAGCGCACTGTACCCAGCACACTACGCCCACACTGTACCCAAACTGTACACAGTGCCCAGCGCACTCTACCTCCACACAGTGCCCAGCACACTGTTCCCCCACACAGTGCCCAGCACACTGTTCCCCCACACAGTGCCCAGCGCACTCTACCTCCACACAGTGCCTAGCACACTGTTCCCCCACACAGTGCCCAGCACACTGTTCCCCCACACAGTGCCCAGCACACTGTTCCTCCACACAGTGCCCAGCGCACTCTACCTCCACACAGTGCCCAGCACACTGTTCCCCCACACAGTGCCCAGCACACTGTTCCCCCACACAGTGCCCAGCACACTGTTCCCCCACACAGTGCCATGAAGTGTCGGGATGTCTGGCACACGACGCTATTATATTGTCCCTGATGAGTCACTGGTAAGTTACTGCTTCTTGGCCATGTGGATAGCCTCTGTGAAAAGATTTCAGTTACAATTGGTAAACATTTATAAGCTCTTGAAGTGACAGATTAATCGGCACACACTGCGCCACCAAATGACCAGCAGCTGCACGCAGATAAAAACGTGCAGCCTTTTGAATCAGTTGTGTGTTGCCAGGTCTTGGAGTCAATGCGCGGAGCAGCAGCAGCAGGACAGTGTGTGCGGCAGGAAATGGGCAGATCTTCACACACTGAAAAAGAAACTCTACTCCAGAGCACTGGGTGACAGCCAGGCGTGTCCTGAAACTAGCCCACAGTGAACAAGCACGGAGCTAGTCCGACACATGAGCACTCAACCCTGCAGCTGGGAAACTCTGCACAGCGCCGCAGAGGGGAAGAACCGACTTTAGCCCGAGAAAGAATAGAGAGTTCACCGGTAACATTAACTGCGCTAAGCACAAATAATACAGGACTGTAGTGGCTTCTATTGCACATAAAATAAGGATATATAGTAAGTAACCTCAGCCAGCGCCATGATGGAGCTGCCTAATATCAGTATCAGACTCGGATCCTCTTCCTATGAAGCAATCAGCAGACGTTGAGTAGAAGCAGTCCCAACACGTGCAGCTGGGGCTGCACCTGCAGCTTTCCATTCATCGCAGCACTGCCAACAATCACAAATTCTTCTCCTTGGCATTTTTGGACTTTCCCTCTGGCTTATTGCCAAGAAACTTCAGCATCTTGCTCGGTTTGAATTTGGTCTTTTTCTTTATTTCACTGTTGGGATCTTTGTGGAAATCTATTTAAAAAAAACGATGAATTGATCATTTTTCTGAAGTATGCAAATGTATTGACACGGCCTGTAGCCTGCAGGAAAGACAGGGCCGGGCGGCAAACCCCCCCCCCACACACACACAGGGCCGAGACTCCCATAGACACACACAGGGCCGAGACCCCCACACACACACAGGGCCGAGACCCCCACAGACACACAGACACACACAGGGCCGAGACCCCCACAGACACACACAGGGCCGAGACCCCCACACACAAACACACACACAGGGCCGAGACCCCCACACACACACAGGGCCGAGACCCCCACAGACACACAGACACACACAGGGCCGAGACCCCCACAGACACACACAGGGCCGAGACCCCCACACACAAACACACACACAGGCCGAGACCCCCACACACACACACAGGGCCGAGACCCCCACACACACACACAGGGCCGAGACCCCCCCACACACACACAGGGCCGAGACCCCCACACACACACACAGGGCCGAGACCCCCACACACACACACACAGGGCCGAGACCCCCACACACACACACAGGGCCGAGACCCCCACACACACACACACACACACACACAGGGCCGAGACCCCCACAGACACACACACAGGGCCGGGACCCCCACACACACACACACAGGGCCGAGACCTCCACAGACACACACACACAGGGCCGAGACCCCCACAGACACACACAGGGCCGAGACCCCCACACACATCCACACAGGGCCGAGACCCCCACACACACACATGGGGCCGAAACCCCCCTACACACACACACAGGGCCGAGACCCCCACACACACACAGGGCCGAGACCCCCACACACACACAGGGCCGAGATCCCTCCCCCCCCACACACACACAGGGCCGAGATCCCTACACCCCCCCACAGACACACACAGGGCCGAGACCACCCCACACACACACAGGGCCGAGATCCCTACACACACACACACAGGGCCGAGACGCCCCCACACACACACACAGGGCCGAGACCCCCCCACACACACACACACAGGGCCAAGACCCCCCACACACACACACAGGGCCGAGACCCCCCCACACACACACACAGGGCTGAGACACACACACACACACACACACACACACACACACACACACAGGGCCTAGACACCCCCACACACACACACAGGGCTGAGACCCACACACACACACACACACACACACACACACACAGGGCCGAGACCCCCCCACACACACACACAGGGCTGAGACCCACACACACACACACACACACACACACACACAGGGCCGAGACCCCCCCACACACACACACAGGGCTGAGACCCACACACACACAGGGCCGAGACCCCCCCCCACCCACACACAGGGCCGAGACCCCCACACACACACACACTGGGCCGAGACCCCTCCCCACACACACACACAGGGCTGAGACCCCCCCCCACACACACACACACACACACACACAGGGCCGAGACCCCCACACACACACACACTGGCCGAGACCCCTCCCCACACACACACACAGGGCTGAGACCCACACACACACACACACAGCAAACACACACACACACAGGGCCGAGAACCCCCCACACACACACCCAGGGGCCGAGACCCCCACCACATACAGGGCCGAGACCCCCCCCCCACCACACACAGGGCCGAGACCCCCCCCACACACACACACTGGGCCGAGACCTCCCCACACCACACACAGGGCCGAGACCCCCACAACACACACCGGGCCGAGACCCCCCCACACACACACACAGGGCCGAGACCCCCACACACACAGGGCCGAGACTCCCCCCCACACACACAGGGCCGAGACCCCTTCACACACACACAGGGCCGAGAACCCCGCCCACACACACACAGGGCCTAGACCCCCACACACACACAGGGCCGAGACCCCACCCCCACACACACAGGGCTGAGACCCCTCCCCCCCCACACACACACACAGGGCCGAGACCCCCCCACGCACACACACACAGGGCCGGGACCCTCCCCACACACACACAGGGCTGAGAACCCCCCCCCCCCACACACACACACACACACACACAGGGTCGAGACCCCCACACACACACACAGGGCCAGGAGCCCCACACACACACACAAGGCCGAGACCCCCCCCCCCCACACACACACAGGGCCGAGACCCCCACACACACACACAAAGGGCCGAGATCCCTACACACACACACACAGGGCCGAGACCCCCCCCCACACACACACACACACAGGGCCGAGACCCCCCCACACACACGCACACAGGGCCGAGACCCCCCCACACACACGCACACAGGGCCGGGACCCTCCCCACACACACACAGGGCTGAGAACCCCCCCCCCCGACACAAGGCCGAGACCCCCACCCCCCCCCCCCCCCCCACACACACACCCCCACACACACACACAGGGCCGGGAGCCCCACACACACACACAAGGCCGAGACCCACCCCCCCCACACACACACAGGGCCGAGACCCCCACACACACACAGGGCCGAGACCCCCCCCCCCACACACACAGGGCCGAGACCCCCCCCCCCACACACACACAGAGGGTCGAGAACCCCCACACACACACAGGGCCGAGACCCCCACACACACACAAGGCCGAGATCCCTCCCCCCCCACACACACAGGGCCGAGATCCCTACACCCCCCCACAGACACACACAGGGCCAAGACTACCCCACACACACACAGGGCCGAGATCCCTACACACACACACACACACAGGGCCGAGACGCCCCCACACACACACACAGGGCCGAGACCCCCCCACACACACACACACAGGGCCGAGACCCCCCTACACACGCACACAGGGCCGAGACCCCCCACACACACGAACACAGGGCCTAGACCCCCCCCACACACGCACACAGGGCCGAGACCCCCACACACACGCACACAGGGCCGAGACGCCCCCACACACACACACAGGGCCGAGACCCCCCCACACACACACACAGGGCAGAGACCCCCCACACACACACACAGGGCCGAGACCCCCCCACACACACACACACACACACACACACACACACACAGGCCTAGACACCCCCACACACACACACAGGGCTGAGACCCACACACACACACACACACACACACACACACAGGGCCTAGACACCCCCACACACACACACAGGGCTGAGACCCACACACACACACACACACACACAGGGCCTAGACACCCCCACACACACACACAGGGCTGAGACCCACACACACACACACACACACACACACACAGGGCCGAGACCCCCCCACACACACACACAGGGCCGAGACCCACACACACACACAGGGCCTAGACCCCCCCACACACACACACAGGGCCTAGACCCCCCCACACACACACACAGGGCTGAGACCCACACACACACACACACACACACACACACACACACACAACACACAGGGCCGAGACCCCCCCACACACACACACAGGGCTGAGAACCCACACACACACAGGGCCGAGACCCCCCCCCCACCCACACACAGGGCCGAGACCCCCACACACCCAGGGGCCAGACCCCCCACACACACAGGGCCGAGACCCCCCCCCCACCCACACACAGGGCCGAGACCGCCCACACACACACACACTGGCCGAGACCCCACCCCACACACACACACAGGGCCGAGACCCCCACACACACACTCACACCACACCGGGCCGAGACCCCCCACACACACACACAGGCCTGAGACCCCCCCCCCCACACACACACACAGGGCCGAGAACCCCCCTACACACACACAGGGCCGAGACCCCTCCCCCCACACACACACACACAGGGCCGAGACACCCCCCCCCACACACACACAGGGCCGAGACCCCCCCACACACACACAGGGCCGAGACCCCCCCCCCACACACACACAGGGCCGAGACCCCCCCCCACACACACACAGGGCCGTCACCCCCACACACACACACACAGGGCCGAGACCCCCACGCACACACACAGGGCCGGGACCACCACCCACACACACACACACAGGGCCGAGACCCCCCACACACACACACAGGGTCGAGACCCCTACACACACACACACACAGGGCCGAGACCCCCCCCCACACACACACAGGGCCGAGACCCCTACACACACACACAGGGCCGGGACCCCCACACACACACACACACACACACACACACACACACACACAGGGCCGAGTCCCCCACACACACAGGGCCGAGACCCCCACACACACACACAGGGTCAAGAACCCCCACACACACACACAGGGCCGAGACCTCCACACACACACACACACAGGGCCGAGACCCCTCCCCACACACACACAGGGCCGAGACCCCCACACACACACACACAGGGCCGAGACCCCCCCCCACACACACAGGGCCGAGACCCCCCCCCCCACACACACACAGGGCCGAGATCCCTCCCCCCCCACACACACACAGGGCCGAGACCCCCACACACACACAGGGCTGAGACCCCCACACACACACACACACACAGGGCCTGTAAGCCTGGAGGAGGGGCAGAGCACAGAGAACACGAACTTGCATTTCCACAGCACCTTTAATGTAGTATAACGTCCCAAGGCGTTTCACAGGAGTGTTATCAGTCAAAATTTGACATCGAGACACATAAGTAAATATTAGGACAAGTGACCAAAAGCTTGGTTTTAAGGAGCATTTCAAAGGAGGAGAGAGAGGTAGAGAGGTTTAGGGAAGGAATTTCAGAGAATAGGGCACTGGTGGGCAAAATATGGCCCGTGGGCTGCATCTGGCCCGCCAATGGATTCAATCTGGCCCGCCAATGGATTCAATCTGGCCCGCCAATGGATTCAATCTGGCCCGCCAATGGATTCAATCTGGCCCGCCAATGGATTCAATCTGGCCCGCCAATGGATTCAATCTGGCCCGCCAATGGATTCAATCTGGCCCGCCAATGGATTCAATCTGGCCCGCCAAGGCCAGGCTTCGAGGCCGAAAGTCCACACGCCCCATGTGATGTCAGGAAGTGGGTCATTGTCTCCGAGGCAGCAAGGGAGTCTAGCAATGGGCCTTAGAGACGGGTGGTGAAGATGCGGAGACTGGCGGCTGAGGTGGACAGAAGGCGGCCAGGAGTCGCGGATTGGGCCACGGCCCCCCCGGGGGAGGGCCTTTTACGGACGGCAGCGCGGCCCCATAACCGGTGGAGAGCGGTGAGTGCAGCAGCAGGGAGGACACAGGCCTGTTCCCCCACCCCCGCCTCAGCCCAGGCCCAACCCCCAGTGATGGGATGACTGATGGATGATACCTGTTAACCAGTTATTAACTACCACCTAACTAATTAATGTAAAACTGATTTGTGTTTACTAATTAGCATTTTAATTATCTCAAATTTATTTATTTAACCCTGATTATTTAGACTAACTGATAATTAGTAAATTAGTTAACAGATTTGTTCACCAACTTAACACCCTCTGCTCGCTAGGCAATTGGTGAGCAATTTAATTGTGCTCATTACTGTACTAATTACACAGCTATTAATTAAAAAGCCTGCGTGGGATCTCCAGACTGCTGTTCGACCGCGAGGCCACGCAGCTTAATGGGAAGATTGGTGTGCGGATCTCAACAGCTCGCCAAAACTTGTGTGTGGCCCTCCAGCCCAAATAATTGCCCACCCCTGGCTTAGGGTCTAGGCAATGGAAGGCATAGAAACATAGAAGATAGGAGCAGGAGTAGGCCATTCGGCCCCTCGAGCCTGCTCCGCCATTCAATGCGATCATGGCTGATCATCCAAATTCAGTACCCTGTCCCTGCTTTCTCCCCATATCCCTTGATCCCTTTAGCCTTAAGAAATATATCTAACTCCTTCTTGAATATATTTAATGAATTGGCCTCAACTGCCTTCTGTGGTAGAGAATTCCACAGGTTCACCACTCTCTGGGTGAAGAAATTCCTCCTCATCTCAGTCCTAAATGGCTTACCCCTTATCCTTAGACTGTGACCCCTGGTTCTGGACTCTCCGACCATCGGGAACATTCTTCCTGCATCTAGTCTGTCTAGACCTGTTAGAATTTTATAAGTTTCAATGAGATCCCCTCTCATTCTTCTAAACTCTAGCGAATACAAGCCCAATCGTCCCAATCTCTCTTCATACGTCATTCCTGCCATCCCAGGTATCAGTCTGGTGAATCTTTGCTGCACTCCCTCCATGGCAAGAACATCCTTCCTCAGATAAGGCGACCAAAACTGCACACAATACTCAAGGTGTGGTCTCACCAAGGCCCTGTACAACTGCAGCAAGACATCCTTGCTCCTGTACTCGAATCCTCTCGCTATGAAGGCCAACATACCATTTGCCTTCTTAACCACCTGCTGCACCTGCATGCTTACCTTCAACGACTGGTGCACAAGGACTCCCAGGTCTCGTGGCACTTCCCCTTTTCCCAATCTATTGCCGTTCAGATAATAATCTGCCTTCCTGTTTTTGCCACCAAAGTGGATAACCTCGCATTTATCCACATTATACTGCATCTGCCATGCATCTGCCCAATCACCCAACTTGTCCAAATCATACTGGAGTTTCTCTGCATCCTCCTCACAACACACACGCCCACCCAGCTTTGTGTCGTCTGCAAACTTGGAGATATTACATCTAGTTCCCTTGTCTAGATCATTAATATATATTGTGAATAACTGGGGTCCTAGCACCGATCCCTGCGGTACCCCACTAGTCATTGCCTGCCACTCGGAAAAAGAGCCGTTTATTCCAACTCTTTGCTTTCTGTCTGCCAACCAGTTCTCTATCCAAGTCAGTACCTTACCCCCAATCCCATGTGCTTTAACTTTGCACGCTAATCTCCTATGCGGGACCTTATCGAAAGCCTTCTGAAAGTCCAAATACACCACATCCACTGGTTCTCCCTTATCTATTCTACCAGTTACATCCTCAAAAAATTCCAGTAGATTAGTCAAGCATGATTTACCTTTTGTAAATCCATGTTGACTTTGTCCGATCCTATCACTGTTTTCCAAGTGCTCCGCTATTACATCTTTTATAATGGACTCTACCATTTTCCCCACTACCGATGTCAGGCTTACCGGTCTATAATTCCCCGTTTTCTCCCTCCCACCTTTTTTAAATTGTGGGGTTACATTAGCTACCCTCCAATCCATGGGAACTGTTCCAGAGTCTATAGAATTTTGGAAGATGACCAGCAATGCATCTACTATTTCTAGGGCCACTTCCTTAAGTACCCTAGGATGTAGATTATCAGGCCCTGGGGATTTATCGGCCTTCAATCCCGTCAATTTCCCTAACACCATTTCCCTACAAATACTGATTTCATTCAGTTCCTCCCTCTCATTAGACCCTATGTTCCCTGACATCTCTGGGAGGTTATTTGTGTCCTCCTTTGTGAAGACAGAACCAAAGTATGTATTCAATTGGTCTGCCATTTCTTTGTTCCCCATTATAAATTCCCCTGATTCTGACTGCAAGGGACCTACGCTTGACTTCACCAATCTTTTTCTCTTCACATATCTATAGAAGCTTTTACAGTCAGTTTTTATGTTCCCTGCAAGCTTACTCTCATAGTCTATTTTCCCCCTCTTAATTAATCCCTTTGTCCTCCTTTGCTGAATCCTTAAACTGCTCCCAATCCTCAGGTTTGCTGCTTTTTCTGGCAATTTATATGTCCTCTCCTTGGATCTTATGCTATCCCTAATTTCCCTTGTTAGCCACGGTTGAGTCACCTTTTTTGTTTTATTTTTATGCCAAACAGGGATGAACAAATTCTGTAGTTCATCCATGCGATCTTTAAATGTTTGCCATTGCCTATCCACCGTCAACCCTTTAAGTAACGTTCCACAATCCATCCTAGCCAATCCGCGCCTCATACCATCGTAATTTCCTTTATTTAAATTCAGGACCCTAGTCTCTGAGTCAACTACTTCACTCTCCATCTTAATGAAGAATTCTATCATATTATGATCACTCCTCCCCAAGGGGCCTCGCACAACAAGATTGCTAATTAATCCTTTCTCATTACATAATACCCAGTCTAAGATGGCCTGATCTCTAGTTGGTTCGTCGACATATTGGTCCAGGAAACCATCCCGTAAACACTCTAGGAATTCCTCCTCCACAGTATTGTTACTAATTTGGTTAGCCCAATCTATATGTAGATTAAAGTCACCTATGATAACTGTTGTGCCCTTATTGCACGCATCTCTAATTTCCCGTTTAATGCCATCCCCAACCTCAACATTACTGTTTGGGGGTCTGTATACAACTCCCACTAACGTTTTCTGCCCCATGGTATTTCTCAGCTCTACCCATACAGATTCCACATCATCAAAGCTAATATCCTTCCTTACTATTGTGTTAATTTCCTCTTTAACCAGCAATGCTACCCCACCTCCTTTTCCTTTTTGCCTGTCTTTCCTGAATATTGAATACCCCTGGATGTTGAATTCCCAGCCTTGGTCACCTTGGAGCCATGTCTCCGTAATCCCAATTATATCATATCCGTTTACATCTATTTGCGCAGCTAATTCATCCACCTTATTGGCATAGCCGCCAATGGTGGAGCGATGAAAATCTGGGATGCGCAAGAGGCCAGAATTGGAGGAGCGCAGAGCTCAACCGGGGGCCAATGTAGGTCAGCGAGCAAGAGGTGATGGGTAACTGGTGCATACGGCCTCACTGAGGAGAGGCAGAGCACAGACTGGTACACATTGTCTGTCTCCGGAGCATTGTATCACATTTCTGCAAACACACTCCCAATATTAAAATCACTGGTAAAACATTACGAGGCACAGACACGTGAGTCATGTGTGGAAGACTCCAGCCAGAGGGAAAGGTTACTGTGCCGAGTGAAGTGACATTATGATCTGTGCATTTACCGTGGTAACCTCCATCAGAGGGTAGACTCGAGCCTTTCAATGGCCAGAGGGCAGTTTAATGTCTCATCGGAAAGAGTGCACCTCCAACAGTGCAGCACTCACTCAGCGCAGCCCTCCCTCAGCGCAGCATATTACGTGCTCAGGTCTCTGGAGTGGGGCTGGAACCCATGGCCTTCTGTGGTGAGAATGCTACCAACGTGCCATGGCTGACACTTGGTTAGCTATGACTCCGGTTGTGTGCCTGCCACACTGCGGAGCTGGCAGCTCTCAGACAATCACCCAGGTACAAAAATGCACGGCGATGCTGCACTCAGACATACGATGTGACTACTGACTGGCACTTGGGTGAAAGTCTTCAGCACTAAGGAAACGCTGAACTATCCTGCACTCTTGGAAATTACTGCACGGGAGGAGGCCATTCGGCCCACTGCCCGTGTTGCTGCTAACTCCCCAACTAAGCTCTCTAGTCCAATCCCAGTTCCCTGTCCTTTCCTTTATAATCTTCCTTTAGGAATCTTTATACAATTCCCTATTAAATGATGTCCCAGTCTCTGCCTTGTGGTAAAACATTTCCTGTTCCAATAACCCTCAGTGTGAAAACATTCCTTCCAACTTCTCCCTTCATTCTCAGACTGATTTTTATTCAATCTCAGGATGTGGGCGTCACTGGCAAGGCCAGCATTTATTGCCCATCCCGAGTTGCCCTTGAACTGAGTGGCTTGCTGGGCCATTTCAGAGGGCAGTTAAGAGTCAACCACATTGCTGTGGGTCTGGAGTCACATATAGGCCAGACCAGGTAAGGACGGCAGATTTCCTTCCCTAAAGACATTAGTGAACCAGATGGGTTTTTACGACAATCCGATGGTTTCATGGTCACCATTACTGATTTGAGCTTTTTATTCCAGATTTATTTAATTAACTGAATTTAAATTCCCCAGCTGCCGTGGTGGGATTTGAACTCATGTCTCAAGTCCATTAGTTGAGGCCTCTGGATTACTAGTCTTGTAACATAACCCTCAGTCAGTGCCTCCTTGTTACCGATTCACCAACCAGTGGGAACAATCTCTATTTATCCTCTCAAAGCATTTCAACATTTTGAAAACCTCAATTAGATCCTTCCTTACCCACCTTTATTCTAGAGAAAAAAAGCCCCAATTTCTCCTAACTCTAACCACTCACCCCTGATAAGATTCTAGTGAATCTTTGCTGTGCCCTTTCCATGGCTCTATTTTCTCCCATAACAGGGAGCCCAGAACCGCACGCAGTGCTCCAATTGAGGTCTCAGTGATGTGTTGTACAGGTTCACCATTGCTGCCTTGCTTTTGTGAACAATGTCCCGAATATAAAACCCCAAATCCCCTTTAACAGAAATTTCTTGGATTTGATTTCAAGGGCAAAGTTGTCAGATGTTGAAGTTATATTGTAGGGAATGTAGCTGCAGAGATAGGGAGGGGTTACAGTGGCAGGTACTAGGTGTGTGTCCATCTCTGCTGACAGTGCTGCTAGCTCCTCTTCCTCTCCGATAGTCTCTAGGACCCTGCTTCCATGGTAATACTTCCACTAACTTCGGCATGCAGCAGTCCCAGAAGGGAGGGGAGAATACGAGTCAATGACAAGAGGCTTGAAGATCTACGGAGGACCCTGGATGTGGACATCACTCGAAAAGCAAGGGATTTGTGAATCTCAGCAAGACTGCTCCCTCACTGTGCCTTCTCCCAGCTGCAGAGGTGCAATTCAGACCAACTATCCTGATGCCCTTCTCAACGGGGAAAGGAAGGGGCAGAATTTTTAAAAAACTGGAAAAATCTGTTTGAAAGAAACTGCCTCCCATTTATATTAAATGCAAATAATATCTTACCTTTGTTTTTAATCATTGCCTCCAGCAACTTATCCTCCTCTTCCTCTCTGTAACACATTAATGGAGAATTTACCTCCCAGTTCTCTTATCCTCTGGGCACTATCAAGATGTACCCCACTATCCTGTGCCCCTCACTCCCCAGACAGGAAGCACTGTACCCCACTATCCTGTGCCCGTTACCCCTAGGATGACTGTACCCCACTATCCTGTGCCCCTCATTCCAGACAGGAATACTGTACTCCACTATCCTGTGCCCCTCGTCCAGACAGGAATACTGTACCCCACTATCCTCTGCCCCTCACCCCCAGACAGGAATAATGTACCCCACTATCCTGTGCCCCTCACCCCCAGACAGGAATACTGTACCCCACTATCCTGTGCCCCTCACCCCCAGACAGGAATACTGTACCCCACTATCCTGTGCCCCTCACCCCCAGACAGGAATACTGTACCCCACTATCCTGTGCCCCTCACCCCCAGACAGGAATACTGTACCCCACTATCCTGTGCCCCTCACCCCCAGACAGGAATACTGTACCCCACTATCCTGTGCCCCTCACCCCCAGACAGGAATACTGTACCCCACTATCCTGTGCCCCTCACCCCCAGACAGGAATACTGTACCCCACTATCCTGTGCCCCTCACCCCCAGACAGGAATACTGTACCCCACTATCCTGTGCCCCTCACTCCCAGACAGGAATACTGTACCCCACTATCCTCTGCCCCTCACTCCCAGACAGGAAGACTGTACCCCACTATCATGTGGCCATCAACCCCAGGAAGACTGTACCCCACTATCCTGTGCCCATCACCCCCAGGAAGACTGTACCCCACTATCATGTGGCCATCAACCCCAGGAATACTGTACCCCACTATTCTGTGCCCAACATTCCCAGACAGGAAGCCTGTACCCCACTATCCTGTGCCCCTCACCCCCAGGAAGCCTGTACCCATCGACCCCAGGAAGCCTGTACCCCACTATCCTGTGCCCCTCACCCCCAGGAAGCCTGTACCCATCGACCCCAGGAAGCCTGTACCCATCGACCCCAGGAAGCCTGTACCCCACTATCCTGTGCCCCTCACCCCCAGGAAGCCAGTGCCCCACTACCTGGTGCCCCTCACTCCCAGACAGGAAGCGTGTTCCCCACTATTCTGTTCCCCTCACCCCCAGGAGGCCTTAACCCCACTATCCTGTGCCCGTTACCCCCAGGAAGCCTGTACCCCACTATCCTGTGGGCCTCACTCCCAGACAGGAATATTGTACCCCACTATCCTGTGCCCCTCACCCCCAGGAGGCCTTAACCCCACTATCCTGTGTTCGCCACCCCAGCACCTTAATTTACTGATTAGATTACCGCTGCCTGTCCTCGTCCAGGCTGTTGATGATGGCGTTTCTTTGTTCGATGACTGTAATCAACTCCTGCATCAACTCTGCCTCCCGCGCTCGATCCTCATCTGTCCAATCTTTCTCTGCAGAGACAATTGAAGCCGTGATCAGCCTGAGGGAGCTGGGACTGCAGGAGCTAAACCCCGAGTGCACTCTGTAGCAGTCACTGACCTGGTTTGTTGAGTAGACAGCGCATTTCATACTCCACATCTGCCTGCCGTTCCTCCAGGTTCTGCTGCTTGAAACTGGGAAATAGGACAGGGCTCACATTACTACAACAGGCGTCACACAGCTTCCTGGGCACTAGAACTACAAACGGCAATTGCTAAATAGCAAACCACCTGTCTACAACTCCCTCACCCAGCGGACAGGATATGGCAAGCTGCATTTGGATCCAACAGACCTCGCCACCATTCCCTCACCACTCACTGGCTGCTAACCCCTGGAAACTGCCTACTACTGGTCAGCTCTCTCGTCAGTCACCGCTCAGGGGCTGTGACACGCTGCTGCTCTCAGGCCCCGACTGAATCCTCCAGCTCAGAGTGGAAACAGGGGCCCGGGCCAGCTGATGCACCAGGGCTGAACAAGCACTCAGCACCTCTGGGTCCTGATAGAGAGAGATGGATTAGGGAGAAGAAAGGGAGGGGAAGGGGGCATCGGAGCAGGGGTACAGAAGAGGGATAAAGGGGTAGGAGAGTAAGGGGGGGGGGAAGGGAACGGGGGGGAAGGGAACGGGGGGGGGGGGGGAACTGGGGGG
>CM059450.1:23727683-23802683 GCA_030390025.1 Squalus acanthias
GCACCACCCCCTGGCGCGGGCCCCCCCCACCCAGCACCAGCCCCCCCCCCCTCCTCACCCACCCAGCACCAGCGCCCTCCTGCAGTGCAACAGGATCGAGGACGTAGTCACATCCTTGTTTTCAATTCCCTCCGGGGCTCCGCCCCTCCCTATCTCTGTAACCTCCTCAGCCCGCCAATTCTGGTCTCTTGTACATCGCCAATTTTAATTGCTCCCTATTGGTGGGCGTACCTTCAGCTGCCGCGGCCCTAAGCTCTGGAATTCCCTCCATAAACCTCTCCGCCTCTCTCCCCTCCTTTAAGACGCTCCTTAAAACCTACCTCTTTGACCAAGTGAATTAGAAGCACAAATTCATCTTCAAGGGTATGACGTAGTGGCCATCACTGAGACCGGGCTACAAGCTGGGCGTGACTGGGAGATAGATATTGCAATTTATAAGGTCTTTAGAAAGGACAGGGACATTGGAAAAGGAGGAGGTGTAGCAATATTGAGAAGGGACACTATTACAGCATTAGAAAGTGGGGATATCAGTAAGGGTGAGCAGGCAGTAGCAACGCTCTGGGGGGATTTGAGGAATAGAAAAGGATGTAAGTCTTTGAGGTGGGATTATAGACCTCCAGATAGCAGTGATGAAGTAGTGAGATACATAAACACGGAGATCAGAGAAGCTTGTTGCAAAAGCAGAGTGGTTATAATGGGAGACTTTAACTTTCACACAGACTGGGGGAAGCAGAACAGCTCGAGTCTCAAAGGCAGCGAGTTTCCGGAGTGTATCCGGGACAGTTTTCTGGAACATTAATTTCTTGAACAACTTGCATTTATATAGCGCCTTTAACATAGCAAAACGTCCCAAGACGCTTAGGAGATATTAGGGCAGAGGTAGGTTTTAAGGAGCATCTTAAAGGAGGGAAGAGAGGTGGAGAGCAATGTTCCCTCTAATATTTTTGATATCAGGGACAACACTAAAGGATTTTACAAATATATTAAAAGAGATTGGCTCACAGTAATGTGGGCCCCTTAATGACAGACACAGGTGATACTGTAATTGGAAATCAGGAAATGGCAGACTTAACTAATTAGCTACTTCGTGTCGGTCTTCACAGTAGAGGAAGAGGATAAAGTACCAGAGATACAGGGAAAAGTAAAAATAAATCAAGGGGAAGAACTAACTAGAGTCAAAATAAATAAATAAATGGTGATGGAGAAAGTAATGAGATTAAAGATATCCAAATCCTCAGGACCTGACAGATACCACCTCAGTGTATTAAGTAAAGGTGGTGAGGAACTTGTTCCTGCTCTAGTCATGATCTTCAAAAAACTCGCGATTCACGAAGTGTCCCCATGGATTGGAAAATTGCCAATATCACTCCATTATTAAAGGAGGAGAGATAAACTAGGAAATGATAGGCCTATTAGTCTAACGTCAGTTATGGGGAAGTTACTAGAATCTGTTATTAGGGACAGAGTGACTGAGCACTTGCACAAATATGAGTTGATCAGAGATCTGGCATGGATTTGTAAAGGGCAAGTCATGTCTAATGAACCTAGTTAAATTTTTTGAGGTAACATGTGATAGGTAAGGGTGTTATTTATATGGACTTCCAGAGACTGTTAACAAAAACTAGAGCGCATGGAATTGGCAGCAACCTATTGACATGGATGGGGAATTGGTTAGAAGTTAGGAGACGGAGAGTAGGGACAATGGACATGTACTCCAATTGGCAGGATGTGACTAGCGGTGTTCCCCAGGGATCTGTACTGGGGTCTCAGCATTTCACTGTATTTATCAATGACTTGAATGAAGGAACAGAGAGCCGTGCATCCAAGTGTGTTGACTACACCAGGTTAGGTGATACAGTAAATAGTGTCGATGGGAGCAGAAAGTTGCAAAGGGACATTGATAGATTGAGTGAGTGGGCAAAACTGTGGCAGATGGAGTTCAGTGTGGGGAAGTGTGAGGTCATCCACGGGAGCCAAGAAAGATCGATCAGAGTATTTTCTAAATGGTGAGAAGCAGGAAGTGTGGAGGAACAGAGCTTTAGGGGTCCAACTACAGAAATCACTAAAAGCCAGTGGACAGGTACAAAAAATAATTAAAAAGGCTGATGGAATGTTGGCCTTTATCTCAAGGGCTGGAATACAGAGGGGAGGAAGTTATGTTCCAGCTGTACAGAGTCTGGTCAGACCCCATCTGGACACTGCGTTCAGTCCTGGGCCCCGCACCTCAGGAAGGAGATACTGGCCTTGGAGAGGGTGCAGCGCAGATTCACCAGAATGATACCGGGGCTAAATTATAAGGATAGATTGCATAGATGAGACTTGTATTTCCTTGAATACAGAAGATTAATGGGTGATGTAATTGAGGTGTTTAAGATGATTAAAAGGAGTTGATAGGGTAGATAATCCAGAACAAGGGGGCATAATCTTAAAATCTTAGAAAGTTACAGCACGGAAGGAGGCCATTTTGGCCCATCGTGTCCGCGCCAGCCAACAAAGAGCTATCCAGCCTGATCCCACTTCCCAGCTCTTGGTCCGTAGCCCTGCAGGTTAGAGCATCCCAAGTGCACATCCAAGTACTTTTTAAATGTGGTTAGGTTTCCTGCCTCTACCACCCTTTCAGGCAGTGAGTTCCAGACCCCCACAACCCTCTGGGTGAAGACATTTCCCCTCAAATCCCCTCTAAACCTTCCACCAATTACTTTAAATCTGTGCCCCCTGGTTCTTGACCCCTCTGCTAAGGAAAATAGATCCTTTCTACCACTTTATCTAGGCCACTCATAATTTTATACACCTCAATAAGGTCTCCCCTCAGCCTCCTCTGTTCCAAGGAAAACAGACCCAGCCTATCCAGTCTTTCCTCATAGCTAAGATTCTCTACTCCCGGCAACATCCTTGTAAATCTCCTCTGTACCCTCTCCAGTGCAATCACATCTTTCCTGTAATGTGGTGACCAGAACTGCACGCAGTACTCTAGCTGAGGCCTAACTAGTGTTTTATACAGTTGAAGCATAACCTCTCTGCTCTTGTATTCTATGCCACGGCTAATAAAGGCAAGCATTCCGTATGCCTTCTTAACCACCTTATCTACCTGGCCTGCTACCTTCAGGGATCTGTGGACATGCACTCCAAGGTCCCTTTGTTCCTCTACGCTACTCAATGTCCTACCATTTAATGTGTATTCCCTTTCTTTGTTAGCCCTCCCCAAATGCATTACCAAAATTAGAGCTAGGGCCATTCAGGGTGATGTAGTAGTGGAAATCTGGACCTCTCTCCCCCAAAACGCTGTTGAGGTTGGGGGGTCAGTTGAAAATTTCAAAATTGAGATGGTTAGATTTTTGTTATGCAAGGGTATTAAGGGTTACGGAACCAAGGCGGGTAAATTGAGTTAGGATAAAGATCAGCCATGATCTAATTGAATGGTGGAACAGGCTCAAGGGGCTGAATGGCCTACTCCTGTTCCTAAATCAGGGAGTCTGCTGAACTCACCATTTTCACAGCTGCGCAGTTTCTCCTCCAGTGCAACCCCACGATGTTCCAGTTCATCCAGATGCTGCTCCAGCTGTTCCAACTCTCCCTGGATATTCTCCTCTGGAATATACTGATCTGCGTGCACCTGAAAAATCACAAGAGTCAGAGCTTGACGACCTCGGTAGATTGCAACGGTTTACGAAATGAACAAAACAGAACAAGAGAACGAGAGAAGTGTGAATCTCCCTCAAGGTCCATATTCAAGGTAGAGCTTTGACAGCACAGGTTCATGCTACTCAATCCCTCATGCCTTAGATTAACCGGGGAATTTGGCCATCTTCTCAAATGGCTGCCAGGCACAACTTCATGTAAAGCTGTACCATTTTGAGGTGAAGGCAAAATTAACATTGTTCAAATGGTCCTGCTCAAATCTCTCATCCTACTGGCTGATAAAGTGAAAACAAAGAAAGCAAGCCAGTCAGTCAGTGAGTGTAATAACAGGACACACACACAGGGCAGTGAGTGAGTGAGTGTAATAACAGGACACACACACAGGACAGTGAGTGAGTGTAATAACAGGACACACACAGGACAGTGAGTGAGTGTGATAACAGGACACACACACAGGGCAGTGAGTGAGTGTGATAACAGGACACACACACAGGGCAGTGAGTGAGTGTAATAACAGGACACACACAGGGCAGTGAGTGACTGAGTGTGATAACAGGACATTAACAGGGCAGTGAGTGAGTGAGTGTGGTAACAGGACACACACACACAATGAAAAGAAAGACTTCCATTTCTACAGCGCCTTTCACAACCTCAGGACGTCCCAAAGCGTTTTACAGCCAATGAAGTCGTTTTGGAGTGTAGTCATTGTTGTAATGTAGGAAATGCAACAGACAATTTGTGCACAGCCAGATCCCACAAACAGCAATGTGATAATGACCAGATAATCTGTTTTAGTGATGTTGATTGAGGGATAAAATTTGGCCAGGACACCGGGGAGAACTCCCCTGCTCTTCTGTGAAATAGTGCCGTGGGATATTTAACGTCCACCTGAGAGGGCGCATCTGACAGTGCAGCACTCCCTCAGCACTGCACTGGATTGCCTAGGTTTCTGTGCTTGAACCCACAACCTTCTGATTCAGAGGCAAGAGAGTTACCACTGAGCCACGGCTGACACATAGTGGACAGTGGCTATGAAGCTGTGTTCAACTTGGCCTGTCGCAGACTGGCTGACGAGTCTCTGGGGGTGAGTGGCCTACGAGAAACAATGAAGAGAAAACAAAACAATTTTAAAATGCTCACGTTTCCGTGCTGTTCATCAATGTTAATACACTGTGCACAAAGCATTGCAAGACACAGAACGAGCATGAGTCGAACTGTACGAGCAAGAACTGAAGCACAGTCAGTGATTCTTCATGTTCGAGGTGTAGATTTCACTGCAAGAATTGAAGGAAAAGATTCAGTGGCACTAGGAAGTTGAAAGTCTTGCACCTACCTTGCGTTTAATCAATGGGAATCCATGGCCAGGTGCTGGCGGGCGAGCTGGCTTTGGGCCTTTTCGCGGTCTGAGTGGGGCAGCTAGCCCAGCCGGAGTGGATTTTCTATTGAACGGATTTTCTTTGCAAGAAGACTGCAAAAAAAACAGAATTTCATTTCTTGAACCAAGATAGTGGGAGTGATCTGTGGGAGGGACACTTCCAGCTCCGAGATGGAAGCTCACCGTGTGTACACAAACTGGATACTACCTCACACAGAAGCTCACATTCTGGCTCAGCAATCTCACCGAGAAAGACTTTGTTCTGACCATAACCCAAAGTGATACACACAAAGTAAACTTGCTACTTCCAGTCAGTACTAGCAAAGCCATACAGGGAATCGGGAATTGCTGAAAGAGAACTTTATACAGGGAGGTCCAATTTCATCTGAAGAATGAGGAGGTGCATACCTATAAAAAGAATCCTAACTACCTTCATCCTTTGTTCAACCTGCACATACAAGATGCGTGGAAAGGTAGCAGAGGAACTGGTGGTGAGATACCGAGAACAGGTCCAAGTACACAGACTTGGAGCACTGCGCCATTGAAGCGTCTGTCCTCCTGAGCTGTTCGACCAAGACATGCTTCACAAGAATGCTAGCTAAAACTGAGGTGGATGAATTGGAGGCAGACACAGGTGATGAGAATTCTTGGATTGGTGGGCAGCGACATATGGAGCCGCCACAGGATTGGTGCTGTGGCCCCAGAGCATCACACTGTAAATAAATAACCTACTTCTGCCTCACACACAGGAACCCACTGTACACTGCTCCAAGAACAGGGATACCTTGCTGCAGCTGTACAGGGCACTGGTGAGACCACACCTCGAGTACTGTGTACAGTTTTGGTCGCCTCATCTGAGGAAAGATGTTCTTGCCATGGAGGGGGTGCAGCGGCGATTCACCAGGCTGATACCAGGAATGGCGGGATTGACCTATGAGGAGAGACTATGTAGTTTAGGGATGTACACACTGGAGTTTAGAAGATTGAGAGGGGACCTCATAGAAGTGTATAAAATTCTGACAGGTCTCGACAGACTAGATGCAGAAGGAATGTTTCCCTTGGCGGGTGAGAACAGAACTAGAGGACATAATTTAAGGATAAGGGCTAAACCATTTAGGACAGAAATGAGGGGGAATTTCTTCACTCAGAGGGTGGTGAACCTGTGGAACTCATTGCCACAGAGGGCAGTGTACGCCAGCTCATTAAATATATTTAAGAGGGAATTAGATATATTTCTACAGGCAAAAGGGCTTAAGGGTTACGGAGAGAAGGCGGGGACGGGATACTGAATTGGAGGATCAGCCATGATCTCCTTAAATGGCGGAGCAGGCTCGAAGGGCCGGATGGCCTACTCCTGCTCCTATCTTCTATGTATCTATGTATCTATGTATCTATGTAAGAGGAACAGGCTCTGACCTTCCTGGTGACTTCTGCCCTGACAGAAGGCGCTGCATTGTATTATCCAGTTATCCAACACTGTTGTTCAAAAAGTAAGAAAGGGATAGACCGAGTAATTACAGGCCAGTCAGCCTAACTTGTGGGCAAATTGTTGGAAAAAATTCTGAGGGACAGTATTAATCGTCATTTAGAAAGGCAAGGATTAATCAAGGACAGTCAGCATGGATTTATTAAGGGAAGGTCGTGTCTAACTAACTTGATTGAATTTTTTGAGGAGGTAACAAGGAGGGTCGATGAGGGCAGTGTATTTGATGTAGTCTACATGGATTTTAGCAAGGATTTTGACAAGGTCCCATATGGCAGACTGGTCAGAAAAGTAAAAGCCCATGGGGGATCCAAGGGAGAGTGGCAAGTTGGATCCAAAATTGATTCAGTGGCAGGAAGCAAAGGGTAATGGCTGACAGAAGTTTGTGTGACTGGAAGGCTGTTTCCAGTGGGGTTCCACAGGGCTCAGTACTAGGTTCCTTGCTTTTTGTGGTATACATCAATGATTTAGACTTCAATGTAGGGGACATGATTGAGAAGTTTGCAGATGATACAAAAATTGGCCATGTGGTTGATAGTGAGGAAGAAAGCTGCAGACTGCAGGAAGATATCAATGGACTGGTCAGGTGGGCAAAAAAAGTGGCAAATGGAATTCAATCTGGAGAAGTGTGAGGTAATACATTTGGGGAGGGCTAACAAGGCAAGTGAATAAACAATAAATGGTAGGATACTGAGAAGTGTAGAGGAACAGAGGGACCTTGGAGTGCATGTCCACAGATCCCTGAAGGTAGCAGGACAGGTACATAAGGTGGTTAAGAAGGCATACGGGATACTTTCCTTTATTAGCCAAGGCATAGAATACAGGAGCAGGGGGGTTATGCTTGAACTGTATAAAACACTAGTTAGGCCACAGCTAGAATACTGTGTACAGTTCTGGTCACCACATTACAGGAAGGATGTGATTGCACTAGAGAGGGTGCAGAGGAGATTTACGAGGATGTTGCCTGGGCTAGGGGAATTTTAGCTATGAGGAAAGATTAGATAGGCTGGGGTTGTTTTCTTTGGAACAGAGGAGGCTGAGGGGAGACTTGATTGAGGTGTATAAAATTATGAGGGGCCTAGATAGAGTGGATAGGAAGGACCTATATCCCTTAGCAGAGAGGTCAATAACCAGGGGACATAGATTTAAAGTAATTGGTAGAAGGTTTAGAGGGGAGTTGAGCAGAACTTTTATCACCCAGAGGGTGGTGGGGGTCTGGAACTCACTGCCTGAAAGGGTGGTAGAGGCAGAAACCCTCATCACATTTAACAAGTACTTGGATGTGCACTTGAAGAGCCGTAACCTACAAGGCTACGGACCAAGAGCTGGAAAGTGGGATTAGGCTGGATAGCTCTTTTTTGGCCGGCACAGACACAATGGGTCGAATGGCCTCCTTCTGTGCCGTAAATTTCTATGATTCTATAACCTACCTTGGGCTGCAGATCAGTGCAGGAGTGTCTAAGTCTGTTTGATTCAGGGGATGGATGAGCAGGTAACATAGGGCTATGGCTGGTTGGAGGTTTCGGTGGAGGTCGGTGATGGCTGGATGGTGTAGGACTCTCGCTCATTGAAAGGGGACTCTCACTGGCTGCGTGGTACTCTCAATGGCTGGCGTGGTACTCTCACTGGCTGCTGGTGGACTGTTGTCTGCTGCTGGGCTCCCACTGGCTGCTGGTGGACTGTTGTCTGCTGCTGGGCTCCCACTGGCTGCTGGTGGACTGTTGTCTGCTGCTGGGCTCCCACTGGCTGCTGGTGGACTGTTGTCTACTGCTGGGCTCCCACTGGCTGCTGGTGGACTGTTGTCTGCTGCTGGGCTCCCACTGGCTGCTGGTGGACTGTTGTCTGCTGCTGGGCTCCCACTGGCTGCTGGTGGACTGTTGTCGGCTGCTGGGCTCCCGTCGGCTGCTGGTCTCTTGTCTGCAGCCTCAGTTTCAAACCTTCTGTGCAGTTCTGGAGTAGACTTTGCAGAATTCCCAGAAATACTCTCCATGCTGAGGGATGGGGAAGGGCTTGTTTTGGAGAAGGAACTATCGTGGGCCGGAAACTGGAGCGAGCGGTGGGCTGAAAGAGATGAATAACTCCGAATTAGTCCCCCAAGCTCAGGAATGAAATGAAAACTGTAAATTGAAAATGCATGCTCATTTCATTAAAGCCACTATATGAACACAAGCTGCTGTTAAAGCTTTCAAAAGCAGTTCAGAGAGAACAGAGCAATTGACGTTCACATTGTACGTAATCCCATAAGTACATTTAACAAGATATGAAAGGCCTCTGTGGGAGGGCTTGTATCCTTAATACTTTAAAATATTTAACAGGGATAGTTTACACATTGCAATCCTCATGATGTCAAAGAATGAAATAAACCCCAACTACATTCTGCCGGAGCGACAAGAAACACCTTCAGGATGTGAAAAAATGCACAAAATTCAGCCATTGTTAGCTCCAGTATTTTTAATCATGGTGCGGTTTGCTGTAACATTTACAGATCGAGAAGCGGATTAGAAATAGATTTTACCCCAAATCTCTGAGTATTATTACACCGACACGGATGCCAGTCTTATTTTTTTGTCTGCAATTCTCAGACAGCTGAGAATGTATACCTGTGAATCTGGCAGGAGCCACAGCTCACCCTCAGTCTATTCAGGAATCTAATGAGGCATGCAGCCACCGGCTGTAAAACAATCGTTGCTGCCCCCTCTTGCAGTGGGAGAGGAGCATTGCTAGGAGTTGAACAGTCGCTGAGAGAGAGGCAGAGACTTCTTCCTGCAATGCCGTGTGATGAGTCTACCTTCGGAAAGGCTGGAGATGTGCAAGTGAGGGTATGTGCGAGAGATCACAGGGGCCAGGGGATCGATTATTCCACCTGAGGGTTATATCATCGTATCATCAGATATTGGGCAGTATGGGCACACTCCTCAACGTGACCAGCACCACTGTACCTCATCGAATATCGAAGGCAGACCTGAAACAGTATCACTGGGAGCAGTCGGCATCACCTCAGATACAATATAGGCCATACCTTCCTGGTAGCTAAGCTAGTGGCGGAGGGCAATCGACCAGATGGAGTTAAGTTAGATTTTCAAACTCCATTCGACGAAGTTCCTTGTGTGGGTGGCAGGAAAGGTTAAGGCTCCCAGAGTAGATGACAAATTGTCTGATGGACTCAGAACTGACTCAGCAACGGAAAACAGAGAGTGGTAAAAAATGGAAAATAATCTTCCTGGGGAAAGACAACCACAGGAACCTGTCCTGGGCCCCCTGTTATTTTTAATATTTGTGAATGATGTGGAACAGGGTTAGAATCATAAAACGATACAGCACAGAAGGAGACCATTCAGCCCATCATGCCTGTGCCGGCTCTTTGGTGGAGCTATTCAATTAGTCCCACTCTTTCCCCATAGCCCTGGAATTTTTTTCCTTTCAAGGATTTATTCAATTCTCTTTTGATAGTTATTATTGAATCAGCTTCCTTTCAGGCAGCGCATTCCAGATCACAATAACTCGCGGAGTAAAAAAATATTTCCTCATGTCGCCTCTGGTTGTTTTTCCAATCGCCTTAAATCTGTGTCCTCTGTTAGCGACTCTTTAGGGTTATTACATATTCTGATGACAAAAAACTTTGAGAGATTTGGATAATTATGTAGATGAGCTGTGATATAGCAAACAGATTCTAACGTGGTTACTGGTATGATAATACAGAGAGGAACAAGTTTCACTAACGGTGTGCAGGTCAATGGCGAGACCAGGGTCAACGGTGAGACACCGGGTCAACGGCGAGACACCGGGTCAACGGCGAGACCAGGGTCAACGGTGAGACACCAGGTCAACGGCGAGACCAGGGTCAACGGCGAGACACCAGGGTCAACGGCGAGACACCGGGTCAACGGCGAGACCAGGGTCAACGGCGAGACACTAGGGTCAACGGCGAGACACCGGGTCAACGGTGAGACCAGGGTCAACGGCGAGACACTAGGGTCAACGGCGAGACACCGGGTCAACGGCGAGACCAGGGTCAACGGTGAGACACCAGGTCAATGGCGAGACCAGGGTCAACGGCGAGACACCGGGTCAACGGCGAGACAACGGGTCAACGGCGAGACACCAGGGTCAACGGCGAGACCAGGGTCAACGGCGAGACACCAGGGTCAACGGCGAGACACCAGGGTCAACGGCGAGACACCGGGTCAACGGCGAGACACCGGGTCAACGGTGAGACACTGGGTCAACGGCGAGACACCGGGTCAACGGTGAGACACCGGGTCAACGGTGAGACACCGGGTCAACGGTGAGACACCGGGTCAACGGTGAGACACCGGGTCAATGGTGAGACACCAGGGTCAACGGTGAGACACCGGGTCAATGGTGAGACACCAGGGTCAACGGAGAGACACCGGGTCAACGGCGGGACACCGGGTCAACGGCGAGACACCAGGGTCAACGGCGAGACACCGGGTCAACGGCGAGACACCGGGTCAACGGCGAGACACCGGGTCAATGGCGAGACACCGGGTCAACGGTGAGACACCAGGGTCAATGGTGAGACACCGGGTCAATGGTGAGACACCGGGTCAACGGCGAGACACCGGGTCAATGGCGAGACACCGGGTCAATGGCGAGACACCAGGGTCAACGGCGAGACACCGGGTCAATAGCGAGACACCGGGTCAACGGCGAGACACCTGGGTCAATGGTGAGACACCGGGTCAACGGCGAGACATCACACCAGGGTCAACGGTGAGACACCGGGTCAACGGCGAGACACCGGATCAACGGCGAGACACCGGGTCAACGGTGAGACACCAGGGTCAATGGTGAGACACCGGGTCAATGGTGAGACACCAGGGTCAACGGTGAGACACCGGGTCAACGGCGAGACACCGGGTCAATGGCGAGACACCGGGTCAACGGCGAGACACCGGGTCAACGGTGAGACACCAGGGTCAACGGTGAGACACCAGGGTCAATGGTGAGACACCGGGTCAACGGCGAGACACCAGGGTCAACGGTGAGACACCAGGGTCAACGGTGAGACACCGGGTCAACGGCGAGACACCAGGGTCAACGGCGAGACACCGGGTAACGGTGAGACACCGGGTCAACGGTGAGACACCGGGTCAACGGTGAGACACCGGGTCAACGGCGAGCAGTTTTGGTTGCGTTACCTCAAAAAGGATGTAGACGCATTAGAAAGAATTCAGGAATAGTGACCAGGAGCATTCCAGGCCTCAGGAGACTACGGTATGGAAAAGGCTCAAGCTATTAAATTAATTTTCATTGGGGTAAAGACTGAAAGGTGACATGATCTAGGTCTTCAAAATGATGAAAAGTATGGAAATGTTATAGCAAGCAAACTATTAAGGTTGGACAATGGGCACAGAACAAGAGGACACAAGTATAAAAGCCACAAGCCTCTAGTGAAATTAGAGATTAGAAAGAACTTTTCTCCCAGAGGACTGTGTATGTGAAAGAGACTCTCAAAGAAGGGAGCTGATTCAGGGACACCTGGCACCTTTAAAACTGGGCTAAACTGAAATCTGTTGAGAAGGGGGAATGAGGGGTAGCACTGCTTGCTGTTGTTTTCAGGTCCCGGATAGAATAATCATACACAGACTCTGGGTGGAGAGGACTTGATGGGTCAAATGGCTTTTTCTTTCTCCGTGCTTCATGTTCTAATGTCAGTGGAAGAAATATTTGAAGATGCATGAAGGGATGGCCACATATGTCCATCTGTGGAGATACTCTTATTGTGCAGCTATGATTTGGATTTTCCTTCTTGGTGTATTACCCTTATGGGATCCATAACAACGTGGCTTCAATTTCCTTGTTTAAGGCGTTTGAAACCCAGGCATTGTACGCCCAGGAGTGTATTTTAGCTCCTTCTAGGAGTGGTTTCAAGGCTTTCTGATGTTTTTAGAACTCTTGAATTTCGTCAGTCTGATTCCTATACAAAGCCTCAGTAATATGGGACATGTCAATGTTTGGTTTGTGAGGTTCACAAGAAAGCCTGTGCCAACAAGGACCATGGGTTTGGCTACAGCCCGCACTCCAATATCCAGTGCACCCACAGCATACTGAGAGTACACAATAAGATTATCAATGTGAAGAGATACCTCTTGCTGGCAAAACTATCTGTACAAGCAAAGGAATAAAGCAACTTAATTCGGGATGGAAAAATGCAGTGTGGCAAAATTGGGAACATAGGAACTTGGAGGAGGCTATTCAGCCCCTCAAGCCCGTTCTGCCCTTCAATTAGATCATGGCTGATCTGTACCTCAACTCCATTTACCCACCTTTGTTCCATAACCCGTGCTACCCTTACCTAATAAAAATCTGTTCAGCTCAGTCTTGAAAGCTGCAACTGACCCAGCATCCACAGCCTTTTGGGGAGAGGGTTCCAGATTTCTACTACCCTTTGTGTGAAGAAGTGCTTCCTGATTTCACTCATAAATGGCCTATCTCTGATTTTAAGATTATGTCCCCTTGTTCTGGATTCCCACACCACTATCGATCCTTTTATCATTTTAAATACCTTGATTAGATCACCCCTCAACCTTCCAGGGAGTACAAGTCAAGATTATGCAACCTGTCCTCATAATTTAACCCCTTAAACACTGGTAACCTTCTGGTGAATCTGCGCTAAACCCCCATCAAGCCCAATATATCCTTCCTAAGATGCGGTGCCCAAAACTGAATGCAGTGCTCCAGATGGGGTCCGACCAAGGCGCTGTGTACAACTGAAGCACAACTTCCTCCCTTTTGTATTCCAGCCCCCGTGGGATAAAGGCCAACATTCCATTAGCCTTTTTGATTGTTTATTGTAGCTGTGCACTGGCTTTTAGTGATTTACGTACATGGACCCCTAAATCCCTTTGCTCCTCCACAGTTCCTAGTCTCTCACCATTAAGACAATACTCTGATTTATCTTTCATGGATCCAAAGAGGACGACATCACACTTCCCCACACTGAACTCCATCTGCCACCATTTTGCCCACTCAATCTGTCAATGTCCCTTTGTAACTTCCTACTCCTATCTACACTACTTACTGTGCCTTCTAACTTGGATATACAACTCTATTCCTTCATCAAATCATTGATATATATGGTGAAAAGCTGAGGCCCCAGCAGATTCCTGGGGAACGCCACTTGCCACAATCTGCCAATCATTCCCTTTATCCTGTAGATCTCTAACATTTTTTGATATTTAACTGCAGATAGCTGGGGTAATGGAAGCTTTCATTCCCAACCAAATTTCGAAATGGAAACTGGAGCCACACTGTTTGATAAGTAAATTAGTTTGGGTATAGAGGTTTTATCTTAAGTGCTCATTAAGCGAAATTGTTGATGCTCTAGTCACAATCTTTAGGAATTGTCCCCTTGGATTGGAAAATTGCCAATGTCACTCCATTATTTAAGAAGGGTAAGCGAGATAAACTAGGAAATTATTGGCCTATTAGTCTAACATCTGTTGTGGGGAAGTATCTGTTATTAGGGACAGAGTGACTGATCATTTGCACATATATGAGCTGATCAGAGATCTGGCATTGATTTGTAAAGGGCAAGTCATGTCTAACGAACCTAGTTGAAATTTTTGAGGAAGTCACTAACGTGGTGGATAAGGGAGTGTCTATGGATGTTATTTATATGGACTTCCAGAAGGCATTCGATATAATTCCACATAAAAGACTTAACAAAAATCATAGCGCATGGAATTGGAGGCAACCAAGTAGAATCAGTTTGGGTGGAACTAAGAAACAGCAAGGGGGAGAAAACATTGGTGGGAGTTGTTGATAGGCACCAAACCAGTAGTTGTAATGTAGGGCAGAGTATAAATCAGGAAATTAGTGGCGCATGTAACAAGGGTAATACAGTAATCATGGGGAACTTTAATCTACATATAGACTGGGCAAACCAAATTTGCAGTAATAGTGTGGAGGATGAATTCATGCAATGTATGCAAAATAGTTTTCTAGACCAGTATGTTGAGGAGCCAACGAGGGAACAGGCTATTTTAGATCTAGTATTGTATTGTATAGTATTGTGCAATGAGAAAGGGTTAATTAATAACCTTGTAGTAAAGGGGCCCTTAGGGAAGAGTGACCATAATATGATAGAATTTTATATTAAGTTTGAAAGTGATTTAGTTAAATCCGAAACTAGGGTCTTAAAACTAAACAAAGCAAACTACGTAGGTATGAGGGGCGAGTTGGCTAAAGTAGATTGGGAAACTACAGAATAAGGTATGACGGTAGACAAGCATTTAAAGAATGAGTTTTTATAGTTATATAAAAAGAAAAAGGGTGACTAAAGTAAATGTTGGTCCCTTAGAGGATGAGACCGGGAAATTAATGTTGGGAAATATGGAGATGGCAAAAACACTGAATGAATATTTTGTATCAGTCTTTACAGTAGAGGACACTAAGAATATCCCAACACTGGACAAACAGGGGGCTATAGGGGGAGAGGAGCTAAACACGATCAAAATCACTAAGGAAGTGGTACTCGGTAAAATAATGGGACTCAAGGCGGATAAATCACCTGGACCTGATGGCTTACATCCTAGAGTCTTGAAGGAAGTGGCGGTAGGGATTGTAGATGCATTGGTAATAATTTTTCAAAACTCCCTGGATTCCGCTGAGGTCCCGGCAGACTGGAAAACTGCTAATGTAACACCCTTATTTAAAAAGGGCAGTAGACAGAAGGCTGGTAACTATAGACCGGTTAGCCTAACATCTGTGGTAGGTAAAATTTTGGAGTCCATTATTAAGGAAACAGTAACAGGACATTTGGATAATCATAATTTAATAGGACAAAGTCAGCATGGTTTTACGAAGGGGAAGTCATGTTTGACAAATTTGCTGGAGTTCTTTGAGGAAGTAACATATAGAGTGGATAAAGGGGAACCAGTGGACGTAGTGTATTTAGACTTCCAAAAGGCATTTGACAAGGTGCCACACAAAAGATTATTGCTTAAGGTAAAAAATCACGGGATTGGGGGTAATATTCTGGCATGGATAGAGGATTGGCTATCCAACAGAAAGCAAAGAGTTGGGATAAATGGTTCATTCTCAGACTGGCAATCAGTAACTAGTGGTGTTCCACAGGGGTCAGTGCTGGGTCCCCAACTCTTTACAATCTATATTAACGATTTGGAGGAAGGGACCAAGTGTAACATATCAAAATTTGCAGATGATACAAAGATGGGAGGGAAAGTAGTGAGTGAGGAGGACATAAAAAACCTGCAAGGGGACATAGACAGGCTAAGTAAGTGGGCAGAGATTTGGCAGATGGAATACAACACTGGAAAGTGTGAGGTGATGCACTTTGGCAGGAAAAATCCTAGAGCAACTTATTATCTTAATGGCAAGAAACTGGAGAGTACTGAAGTGCAAAGGGATCTGGGGGTCCTGGTGCACGAAACTCAAAAGGTTAGTATGCAGGTGCAGCAAGTGATTAAGAAGGCAAATGGAATGTTGGCTTTCATTGCTAGGGGGATAGAATATAAAAATAGGGAGGTATTGCTTCAGTTGTACAAGGTATTGGTGAGACCGCACCTGGAATACTGCATACAGTTTTGGTGTCCTTACTTAAGGAAAGACATCCTTGCTCTCGAGGCAGTGCAAAAAAGGTTCACTCGGTTAATCCCGGGGATGAGGGGGTGGTCATATGAGGAGAGGTTGGGTAGATTGGGACTCTACTCATTGGAGTTCAGAAGAATGAGAGGCGATCTTATTGAAACATATAAGATTGTGAAGGGGTTGGATCGGGTGGATGCGGGGAGGATGTTCCCGATGACGGGTGAGACGAGAACTAGGGGACATAGTCTTAGAATAAGGGGCTGCTCTTTCAAAACTGAGATGAGGAGGAACTACTTCACTCAGAGGGTGGTAGGTCCATGGAATATGCTGCCACAAAAAGCTGTAGAAGCTACAACATTAATTAAATTTAAAACAGAAATAGACAGTTTCCTAGAAGTAAAGGGCATTAAGGGTTATGGGGAGCGGGCAGGAATTTGGACATGAGTCTAGGTTCGGATCGGTCATGGCCCTGTGGGTAGTGGAGCGGGCCCAGGGACCGTGTAGCCTGATTCTGCTCCTATTTCGTGTGTGCAATTCTGTTAGATGCAGGAGATGGTTCTGTGATAGATAGTAGATTGGCGGTTAGGATCAGATCAGCCATGATCTTATTGAATGGCGGAGCAGGCTCGAGGGGCCGATTGGCCTACTCCTGCTCCTATTTCTTATGTTCTTATGTTCTTATGTTAATACATAATTTACAACAAATATACATTCCTTTAAGGCACAAAAACCCCTCAGGAAAAGTGGTCCAACCGTGGTAACAAGAGAAGTTAAAAGTAGTATTAGATCAAAGGAAGAGGCTTATAATGTTGCCAAAAAGAGAAGTAAGCCTGAGAATTGGGAGGATTTTAGAATTCAGCAAAGGAGGACCAAGACATTGATAAAGAAAGGGAAAACTGAATGAGAGTAAACTAGCGAAATACATAAAAAACAGACTGTAAAAGCTTCTATAGGTATGTAAAAAGGAAAAGATTAGCGGAAGTAAATGTGGGTTCCTTACAAGCTGAGACAGGAGAAATTATAATGGGGAATAAGGAAATGTCAGCAAAATTAAACAAATACTTTGTGTCCGTCTTCACGGAAGAAGCAAAAACTTCCCGGAAATAGTGGAGAACCAAGGCTCTAGCGAGAATGAGGAACTGAAAGAAATTAGTATTAGTAAAAAAAAATAGTACTGGATAAATTAATGGGACTGAAAGCCGATAAATCCTTTGGACCTGATGGCCTGCATCCTAGGGTTTTGAAAGAGGTAACTGGCTATAGAGATAGTGGATGCATTGGTTGTCATCTTCCATAATTCCACTGATTCTAGAACGGTTCCCGCGGATTGGAAGGTAGCAAATGTAACTCCACTATATAAGAAAGGAGGGAGAGAGAAAACGGGGAACTACAGACCAGTTAGCCTGACATCAGTAGTAGAGAAAATGCTAGAATCTATTATTAAGGACGTGGCAACAGGGCACTTAGAAAATAATAATAGGATTGGGCAGAGTCAACATGGATTTATGAAAGGGAAATCATGTTTGATGAATCTGTTTTTGAGGTTGTAACTAGCAGAATAGATAAGGGGGAACCAGTGGATGTGGTGTATTTAGATTTTCAGAAGGCATCTGATAAGGTACCACACAAGAGGTTATTAAACAAAATTAGGGCTCATGGGATTGGGGGTAATATACTAGCATGGATTGAGGATTGGTTAACAGACAGAAAACAGAGAGTAGGAATAAATGGGTCATTTTCGGGGGCAGGCTGTAACTAGTTGGGTGCTGCAAGGATCAGTGCTTGGGCCTCAGCTATTCACAATCTATATCAATGATTTGAATGAGGGGACCAAATGTAATATATCCAAGTTTGCTGATGATACAAAAGCTAGGTGGGAATGTAAGTTGTGAGGAGGATCCAAAGAGGCTTCAAGGGGATATAGACAAGCTAAGTGAGTGGACAAGAACATGGCAAATGGAATATAATCTGGAGAAATGTGTAATTATCCACTTTGGTAGGAAAAATAGAAAAGCAGAGTATTTTTTAAATGGTGAGAGATTGGGAAATGTTGGTGTTCAGAGGGACCTGGGTGTCATTGTACACTAATCACTGAAAGTTAACATGCAGGTACAGCAAGCAATTGAGAAAGCAAATGGTATGTTGGCCTTTATTACAAGAGGATTTGAGTACAAGAGTAAAGATGTTTTACTGCAATTATATAAGGCCCTGGTGAGACCACACCTGGAGTATTGTGTACAGTTTTGGTCTCCTTACCCAAGAAAGGATATATGTGCCATAGAGGGAGTGTAACGAAGGTTCACCAGACTAATTCCTGGGATGGGGGGATTGTCCTTTGAGGAGAGATTGAGTAGACTAGGCCTATATTCTCTGGAGTTTAGAAGAATGAGAAGTGATCTCATTGAAACATATAAAATTCTTACAGGGCTTGATGCAGGGAGGATGTTTCCCCTGGCTGGGGAATCTAGAACCAGGGGTCACGGTCTCAGAATAAGGGGTCGGCCATTTAGGACTAAGATGAGGAGAAATTTCTTCACTCAGAGGGTGGTGAATCTTTGGAATTCTCTACCCCAGAGGGCTGTGGAGGCTCAGTCGTTGAGTATATTCAAGACAGAGATCGATAGATTTTTGGATATTAAGCTGATCAAGGGATATGGGGATAGGGCAGGAAAGCGGAGATGAGGTAGATGATCAGCCATTGAATGTGGAGCAGGCTCGAGGGGCTATATGGCCTACTCCTGCTCCTATTTCTTATGTTATGTTCTCAAAACTGTGGCAGATGGAGTTCAGTGTGGGGAAGTGTGAGGTCATCCACTCTGGACCTAAGAAAGATCGATCAGAGTATTTTCTAAATGGTGAGAAGCAGGAAGTGTGGAGAAGCAGAGATATTTAGGGGTCCAACTACAGAAATCACTAAAAGCCAGTGGACAGGTACAAAAAATAATTAAAAAGGCGCATGGAATGTTGGCCTTTATCTCAGGGGCTGGAATACAGAGGGGTGGAAGTTATGTTACAGCTGTACAGAGCTCTGGTTAGACCCCATCTGGAGCATTGCGTTCAGTTCTGGGCAGCACACTTCAGGAAGGATATATTGACCATGGAGTGGGTGCAGAGCAGATTCACCAGAATGATACTGGGGCTAAATTACGAGGACAGGTTGCATAGACGAGGCTTGTATTCCCTTGAGTATAGAAGATTAAAGGATGATCTAATTGAGGTTTTTAAGATGATTAAAAGGAATTGATAGGGTAGATAGAGAGAAACTATTTTCTCTGGTGGGGGGCATAACCTTAAAATTAGAGCCAGGCCGTTCAGGGGTGACGTCAGGAAGCACTTCTTCACACAAAGGGCAGTGGAAATCTGGAACCCTCCCCCCCTAAAAGCTGTTGAGGCTGGGGGTCAACTGAAATTTCAGAACTGAGATTTATAGATTTTTGTTATTAAGGGATATGGAACCAAGACGGGTAAATGGCGGAACAGGCTCGAGGGACTGAACGGCCTACTCCTGTTCCTATGTTCATTCCTATGTTTTGTGGACTAAATGTATCTTTATTGCTTGAAGTACTGTACCTTTAGTCTCTTACTGTACTTGTAAATAAGTCCATCAGTTTTAGCCTGAATGCATTGGTTTGAACATGGCGAGCATCACAGGTAATCTCAGGTTCGTTTATAGTATAATTCACTGGTAATTCTTAGCTCAGTGCATGCTATCCCACTCTCGGCATGAAAATTGACACGTTTCAGCATGGCTCGCTTATGAAAACTGCCATAGGTACAAGTTAAAAGGGCTGCGGGAAAACAACCGTTGCAGCCCCGCTCACCGCACCGTCCCAGCCCCAGAGCCTTACAGCTAGTGTAGAGGGGCACTTGGTGCTGAAACCTACAAGGGATTCACCAGCAGCCAAAGACTGAATTGGCACAAAAGATCTCGGACAAAATAGCCGTGAGGGCTGAACAGCAGTCCTGCCAAAAGTGAGGTTCATGAACCCCAGGGCTGATAGAAGCTGCTAACAAGCTGTGGTGAAAGACCTCAGCACCATATGTTGGCATCAAGAGCTGATCCTGTATCTCAAGCTGGAACCAAACAGGTCCACGGCAAAATCTTCCACCACAGCAGACTGCGTGGTCCACTATACTGATCCCTGGGCATCCTCATGGGAACTTCAGCTACATACCAGCACAACTTGACGTATCTGGGGAGCAGCAGAGTTGTGATCAGACCCAGGAACAGGGAAAGGAGTGGCCTGAGCCAGGAGCTCATGTTCCGTATGATGCAGGTGACATCACCAGTGCCCAAAATGTCTTAAAGGGGCCCATGAGCTGCTAACCTGGGCTTACCCTAGTGGTACACGGAGTGGGAGTTTATTTTAAATAGTATCTTCCTGCTCAGTTGTGGAATGGCTGCACCCTGACAGGGGTGCATGTGTTTGAACATTTTCTACAAACTACAGCACCAGCTCCCTCTCCCTGCTCGATGGTAAGAAAATAGAGTATACAGAGCCGAATACCTCAAGGGGAAAGGAGTGGTCATTTTATAAATAGTAAACGACTTCTGATTGGGATGCTCTTCAAATCCCAAAGCCCTATCTGCTCTTTCAGGTGGCACTATTTTGAAGAGAAGCAGGGGAGTTCTCCCCGGTGTCCTGGCCAATATTTATCCCTCAATCAACATCACTAAAACAGATATAACAACAGAAAACGCTGGAAAAACTCAGCAGGCCAGGCAACATCCGTGGAGAGAGAAACAGAGTTAACGTTTCAGGTCGAAACCCTTCGTCGGAACCCTAAACAAACTAAAACAGATGATCTGGTCATTATCACATTGCTGTTTGTGGCAGCTTGCAAATTGGCTGCCACATTTCCTACATTACAACAGTGACTACACTTCAAAAGTATTTCATTGGCTGTAAAGCGCTTTGGGACATCCTGAGGATGTGAAAGGCGCTATAGAAATGCAAGTCTGTCTTTCTTTCAAATCCACATTAGTTCATCACTCATTGATCATTGAGTACCACTGCACATCTCTGCATCAAATAATCAGGGAAAGATTGCTGCCAAAAGGTTATTTATCTCTCCTGGAACACATTCCCCCCTAAATATACAACAAACATCTGACTTGAACCCCCAGCAGACGAGAGAGCAGCAACTCAGTTCCCGGCTCACCTGAGGGCGATGCATTTGGTGCTCGGGGTGCAGGCCGCTTTTTGCTCCTTGGGCTGTTGGTCGATTGAATCCCATACCACGGGTGGCTTGCTTTGGGAGTAGTCTCAGTCGATGTGGCGCTCGGCACTTTCTCAGACACATCGTTTGTTTCCTCCTCATCATCCACTTCAAACGGGTTTAAGGGCTGGGACTCTGCCTCCCGCTGAGTGCTGCTGGGGTTGGCTCGTGCTCCAGGCCGGGGAGGCGCCGGCCTCCTTTTTGACTCAGAATTTACCAAAGAAATCCAAGGAGGGTCTTTATGTTTGATGTCTCCTCCTTTCCTGCTTGAAACAAATAACTGATCAGAAACCATGGCAACGGCACCTCCTCCTTTCAAACTGATCTCACTTTCATGCAGGAGCCACATTTCTGCAGAAACTTTATTCTTATAAATTAGAAGTGTTGGAGATGACAGGATCAGGGCTGGGCTTTGTAACTCAGTGCTCAAGGCAAGCAGCTTTTCAAACTAATATAACAGAGTTCAAATGCTTCAGTCTGTAAGCAGCAGCATGACTACAGTATGACACTGTACAGCAAGCCTGCACTTTAAAGTTGAATTTGTTTCTTATCAAGACCAGTAATTACAAGTTTAATGCTTTGGCTTAATGGCTTGTTATTTTATGAGACACAATAGTCCCATGAGTTTAGTTCTTTACCCTGCTTTTGAGGTCGTGGTCACATTCTCCGCCACTTACCAGACATTCAAGCCATGTCTGTGCTTGTACTGCCAGAACAGATTTTGAAATGACAAGCTTGCAGGATAAATACGATACTCAACGAAAAACTAAGAATATGGCTGGTGAGGTATCGACTCTTTATCCGAAGCTAACTGCTCAAAGGTACAAGTGTCTGATCACTAACAAACATTCCACAGGCACTGCAGTAACCATCAAGCAAAGAAAG
Organism: Squalus acanthias; assembly: GCA_030390025.1. Taxonomy (NCBI): domain Eukaryota; kingdom Metazoa; phylum Chordata; class Chondrichthyes; order Squaliformes; family Squalidae; genus Squalus; species Squalus acanthias. The sequence continues at coordinate 23,749,862 of CM059450.1, forward strand.
GGAGGATGGCCCAGTATTGAAAATGCTGCAGCACTCTAGCTGCCTCTGAACAACAGCCACAGCTTCAAATCCATTTTGAATTCTAAGTTTCCTTCAGTTGTGAAGTGAAATGGAAGCCAGGTCCTCCAGTTCGAGATGCATCCGTGCAACTGTCAGGGGGGCCAGGGAAAGGCAGCAAAAAGAAAATTGTTTGGATGATAGCCCCTTCCCCTCTTGTCGGTGGCTAGGGTCACCGAGCAAGCAGAGCCCACTGACTATCCTAAATCCAAAGTGTGGAAGGAAGTTCACTTCTCCCTGTCAGAAGTTGTTTGTTCCCAAAAGCACACTAGTCAAAAATTCTACAGGTTCAAGATCTGGAACATTCCATATTCTTATCCAGAGAAAAGATTATTTTTGAAGTCTGACAGATGTAGGGACATAGTCACACTGAACGGTGTTGCTGCAGTGGCCAGTTGCTGGCACTGGGTGGCACTAAAGGCACTGGCTTCGAATGCTGTGCGCTCAGTGGCAGAAACAGATTTAAAAAGCAAATGATATTGGAAAAGAGAGTAGAAAGGTGTTGCTTGAAAAAGGGAACACGAATGCAGTGAAATAAAACAAAAAAAAAGGCAGGTTAGTCCTGGCGGAGACTCCAGCAGTTCAATATCCCGCTTTGTTACCTACCATTTCCAGCATTTAGAGTTTCCCTTTTAATCTCAGGAATTTAGTGAAAAAGAGTTATGAAAAGTGAAAGATGATAGGATTGGGGGCTGTGCTCAGCAAGCCCTTGTTCTTGTATTAACAGCTCGCTGGGACCAGAGTTTGTTCCCAGGGACTGCAGGGAGGCTAATATGAACCAATATTCAAGTAGAGTCACCTGCCCTAATTTATCCTTATCCAAATTTATTGTCTTACAATACTCCTGTGCAATGCCTTGGAACGTTTTATTACATTAAAGGCGCTATATAAATACAAGTTGTTGTTGTAGAGCAACGCCAAAGACAGAAATTACAAGCCGATTCGCTCGAATTCAGTTATAGGCAAGTTGCTGGAAGGGATCATTAGAGATACTCTGTATGGCCACCTGGACAGAGAGCGGTCAGTAGAGATACTCTGTATGGCCACCTGGACAGAGAGCGGTCAGTAGAGATACTCTGTATGGCCACCTGGACAGAGGGTCAGTAGAGATACTCTGTATGGCCACCTGGACAGAGGGTCAGTAGAGATACTCTGTATGGCCACCTGGACAGAGAGCGGTCAGTAGAGATACTCTGTATGGCCACCTGGACAGAGAGCGGTCAGTAGAGATACTCTGTATGGCCACCTGGACAGAGAGCGGTCAGTAGAGATACTTTGTATGGCCACCTGGACAGAGAGCGGTCAGCAGAGATACTCTGTATGGCCACCTGGACAGAGAGCGGTCAGTAGAGATACTCTGTATGGCCACCTGGACTGAGAGCGGTCAGTAGAGATACTCTGTATGGCCACAAGGACAGAGGGTCAGTACAGATACTCTGTATGGCCACCTGGACAGAGGGTCAGTAGAGATACTCTGTATGGTCACCTGGACTGAGAGCGGTCAGTAGAGATACTCTGTATGGCCACCTGGACAGAGGGTCAGTAGAGATACTCTGTATGGCCACCTGGACAGAGGGTCAGTAGAGATACTCTGTATGGCCACCTGGACAGAGAGCGGTCAGTAGAGATACTCTGTATGGCCACCTGGACAGAGAGCGGTCAGTAGAGATACTCTGTATGGCCACCTGGACAGAGAGCGGTCAGTAGAGATACTCTGTATGGCCACCTGGACAGAGAGCGGTCAGTAGAGATACTCTGTATGGCCACCTGGACAGAGGGTCAGTAGAGATACTCTGTATGGCCACCTGGACAGAGAGCGGTCAGTAGAGATACTCTGTATGGCCACAAGGACAGAGGGTCAGTACAGATACTCTGTATGGCCACCTGGACAGAGGGTCAGTAGAGATACTCTGTATGGCCACCTGGACAGAGGGTCAGTAGAGATACTCTGTATGGCCACAAGGACAGAGAGCGGTCAGTGGAGATACTCTGTATGGCCACAAGGACAGAGGGTCAGTAGAGATACTCTGTATGGCCACCTGGACAGAGGGTCAGTAGAGATACTCTGTATGGCCACCTGGACAGAGAGCGGTCAGTAGAGATACTCTGTATGGCCACCTGGACAGAGAGCGGTCAGTAGAGATACTCTGTATGGCCACCTGGACAGAGAGCGGTCAGTAGAGATACTCTGTATGGCCACCTGGACAGAGAGCGGTCAGTAGAGATACTCTGTATGGTCACCTGGACTGAGAGCGGTCAGTAGAGATACTCTTTATGGCCACTTGGACAGAGAGCGGTCAGTAGAGATACTCTGTATGGCCACCTGGACAGAGGGTCAGTAGAGATACTCTGTATGGCCACCTGGACAGGGGGTCAGTAGAGATACTCTGTATGGCCACAAGGACAGAGAGCGGTCAATAGAGATACTCTGTATGGCCACCTGGACAGAGAGCGGTCAGCAGAGATATTCTGTATGGCCACCTGGACAGAGAGCGGTCAGTAGAGATACTCTGTATGGCCACAAGGACAGATGGTCAGTAGAGATACTCTGTATGGCCACCTGGACAGAGAGCGGTCAGTAGAGATACTCTGTATGGCCACAAGGACAGAGGGTCAGTACAGATACTCTGTATGGCCACCTGGACAGAGAGCGGTCAGTAGAGATACTCTGTATGGCCACCTGGACAGAGAGCGGTCAGTAGAGATACTCTGTATGGCCACAAGGACAGAGGGTCAGTAGAGATACTCTGTATGGCCAGCTGGACAGAGGGTCAGTAGAGATACTCTGTATGGCCACCTGGACAGAGGGTCAGTAGAGATACTCTGTATGGCCACAAGGACAGAGAGCGGTCAGTAGAGATACTCTGTATGGCCATCTGGACAGAGAGCGGTCAGTAGAGATACTCTGTATGGCCACCTGGACAGAGGGTCAGTAGAGATACTCTGTATGGCCACCTGGACAGAGAGCGGTCAGCAGAGATATTCTGTATGGCCACCTGGACAGAGAGCGGTCAGTAGAGATACTCTGTATGGCCACAAGGACAGATGGTCAGTAGAGATACTCTGTATGGCCACCTGGACAGAGAGCGGTCAGTAGAGATACTCTGTATGGCCACAAGGACAGAGGGTCAGTAGAGATACTCTGTATGGCCACCTGGACAGAGGGTCAGTAGAGATACTCTGTATGGCCACCTGGACAGAGAGCGGTCAGTAGAGATACTCTGTATGGCCACCTGGACAGAGAGCGGTCAGTAGAGATACTCTGTATGGCCACCTGGACAGAGAGCGGTCAGTAGAGATACTCTGTATGGCCACCTGGACAGAGAGCGGTCAGTAGAGATACTCTGTATGGTCACCTGGACTGAGAGCGGTCAGTAGAGATACTCTGTATGGCCACAAGGACAGAGGGTCAGTAGAGATACTCTGTATGGTCACCTGGACTGAGAGCGGTCAGTAGAGATACTCTTTATGGCCACTTGGACAGAGAGCGGTCAGTAGAGATACTCTGTATGGCCACCTGGACAGAGGGTCAGTAGAGATACTCTGTATGGCCACCTGGACAGGGGGTCAGTAGAGATACTCTGTATGGCCACAAGGACAGAGAGCGGTCAATAGAGATACTCTGTATGGCCACCTGGACAGAGAGCGGTCAGCAGAGATATTCTGTATGGCCACCTGGACAGAGAGCGGTCAGTAGAGATACTCTGTATGGCCACAAGGACAGATGGTCAGTAGAGATACTCTGTATGGCCACCTGGACAGAGAGCGGTCAGTAGAGATACTCTGTATGGCCACAAGGACAGAGGGTCAGTACAGATACTCTGTATGGCCACCTGGACAGAGAGCGGTCAGTAGAGATACTCTGTATGGCCACCTGGACAGAGAGCGGTCAGTAGAGATACTCTGTATGGCCACAAGGACAGAGGGTCAGTAGAGATACTCTGTATGGCCAGCTGGACAGAGGGTCAGTAGAGATACTCTGTATGGCCACCTGGACAGAGGGTCAGTAGAGATACTCTGTATGGCCACAAGGACAGAGAGCGGTCAGTAGAGATACTCTGTATGGCCATCTGGACAGAGAGCGGTCAGCAGAGATATTCTGTATGGCCACCTGGACAGAGAGCGGTCAGTAGAGATACTCTGTATGGCCACCTGGACAGAGAGCGGTCAGTAGAGATACTCTGTATGGCCACCTGGACAGAGGGTCAGTAGAGATACTCTGTATGGCCACCTGGACAGAGAGCGGTCAGTAGAGATACTCTGTATGACCACCTGGACAGAGGGTCAGTAGAGATACTCTGTATGGCCACCTGGACAGAGGGTCAGTAGAGATACTCTGTATGGCCACCTGGACAGAGGGTCAGTAGAGATACTGTGTATGGCCACCTGGACAGAGAGCGGTCAGTAGAGATACTCTGTCTGGTCACCTGGACAGAGGGTCAGTAGAGATACTCTGTATGGCCACCTGGACAGAGGGTCAGTAGAGATACTGTGTATGGCCACCTGGACAGAGAGCGGTCAGTAGAGATACTCTGTCTGGTCACCTGGACAGAGGGTCAGTAGAGATACTCTGTATGGCCACCTGGACAGAGGGTCAGTAGAGGTACTTTGTATGGCCACCTGGACGGAGAGAGATATAGAGAATCTCAACATGGCTTCTATAAATATGATCACATCTCACCAGCCCGGCTGAATTCTCTGAGGTGGTTGGCATTGTTTACCTGGATTTGGAAAAGCCTTTGACACGGTGCCACACAATGGGCTATTTTATCAGATAGAGAGCTGTGGGATTGGAGGGCAGATCCTGGGATGGATAAAGAATTGGTTGCATTCTGAGAAGCAGAAGGCTGTTATTCAGGGCAGTGGTTCTGCGTGGACACTGGTTACTAGTGGAGTCACGCAGGGATCTGTGTTGAGACTGTTGCCCTTCACCATCTTTACCAATGATCTGGATGAAGGCATTAGGAGAACAGTCCACAAGTTTGCGGATGATACGAAGATTTGAGAGTGTTAGGACCTTGGATGATAAGAAAACTACTACAATCAGACCTAGATGCAATGGCCTGTGCCTGACTGATGATATTTAATGTAGGTCAATGTAGGGTTATGCACATGGGTAGGTATAACACCGAGTATGTATATACCATGCTGGTCTCTGAACTGAAGTCTGTTGGGTGGGAAAGAGACCCAGGTGTTACAGTGCATGAGTCTCTAAAGGTGCCGCATAGCTATATAAAGGCTGATAAGAGTATTAGGATGTAATCTAGGATGATTCAATATAAAACATAAAGCACTATAATGTGCTTGTGTAAGACTCTGGTTAGGCCTCATTTGGAATACTGTACCCAGTTATATAGAGAAATACATAGAAGTTACAATACAGTAACAGGCCATTCAGCCCCTCCAATCCATGGGACGGCATCAAATGCTGGCCTTGCCGGCGACGACCACATCCCAGGAATGAATAAACAAAGTGTTTACCCTCCATGTAAGCAAATAGTTCCACCCACCCTATTTCCATATCCCATCAGTCCCTTTTCCTTCATACCCTAGCCAATCTAATCTTGGTCCCTTCACATGGTGGGTGATCTAGAGGCCCAGGAAAAGGTCCAGAAGGGGCCACTGCATTGATCTCCAGTTTAAAAGCCCTTAGTTATCACAACAGGCTGGGAGCTGGGGCTTTTTACTCTGGAGCAGCACAGACTTTGGGGAGATGTGAGTGAGATATTTAAAATAATGAAGGCACTAGACTGTATCTGTATAGATTATGTGAGTTAGATAGGTTAGGGAGAACCAGGGACACGATTACAAGCTATGTAAGCACAGAACTAGATTCGATGTCAGGAGGTTTCTCTTGTCACAGAGTCTCTGAACCTCTGCAACAAGTTGCCGGCGAGTGCGAATTTGCTGCAAACATTCCAACGTTAGCTGTGCGAGTTTCTGTTTGCGGCTGATATCACAGCATACAGAGGAAGGTTGGGTATTGGGTGAAGTGACTCATGGTCCCTGTGGTCTCCTGGAATCCACTCTGGTTGCCTTCGGGGGGGGGGGGCGGCGGGGGGATGCCTCGGGTTTGCAGTTGACTAGTTTTTTTGCCTCTCCCAGGAGATGACATGGTTGGGGGGGCCTTGGGGATTATGATGCTTATTTGAAACACGAAAGTCTGTGTGGGACAGGCTCGATGGACCAGCTGGTCTTTTCCTGTCTTGTTTTAGTATGTTCATAGACTCTCAAATGCCAAAGGGCAGCCAGACTCCAAGGCACGCATTGATTAACTGAGCGTCACTGGGGTTAGGATTCTCCGTACACTGGCAGCGAGTCATGCCAGTGGCTGTAGAGCTCCTCTTCTTACCTGGGCTGTGGGGAAGTGCGCTCTAGGTTTTTCTGACACTCCATTTCACCTGGACAATGCACAGAGGCTCTGCTGGGGCCAGCCCCACACGGTGTTGTGTACAATTTTCGTCACCATGCTTCAAAAGGCGACGCCCAGAGTCAGTTTCTTTCCCCTCCTGTCTACCCACGGGGTTTCCACCTTATCTGCACTTGGACCAGATAGGTCCATCTCCATTATAATCACAGATAGCAAGGGGCCTTTGCCTGCTACACCTGTTCCCCGCCCTGTAGAGGATGCTGATTCTTCAAGTGGACGCACTCTACAGGTAGTCAGCAGAGAAATGGACACTGCACAAAATCTTTCCGGCAGGTTTGAATGTTAACACAGCTCTCGACCACGGGCTGTGAAAAAGCCGACTGTCTGGAGCGGACGGGTCAGTTTGCAAATGAATCAAAAGCACAAAATGGAAGGGACACAAATGGAGGGAAAATCAATGCTCGCCGCTCTGCTACTGGAAAGCCCCCGGCTGATCCCAACGCTTTGAAACGGCAGGTTTGTTTGGAGGCTCCAGCCTGGAGCTGTGAAAGCGGCTGCCAGTCCAGCCTGGAAATCACTGCTGGCTACAGCAGTGGATCAATCACACACTCACCTGGTAAACAGGCCAGTGCCTGCATTTGTTTTTGGGATGCGGGCGATGCCCCAAGGTGGCAAACTAAGCCAGTTAAAAGGGAGGCCAGGACACATTTCCTCACACAGGGAGGAGGATGAGGGCTGCACTGCTATAGAAGGCCAGATGTGCAGAGGGAATTCAGGTGTTTAAAAGAGAGAGATACTTAGTTGAGAAGGAGGGGTATTAGGGGATGTGGAGAGGGGGCTGGAAATTAGGAGCAAGAGATAGAACAAAATGGCGGAGCAGGCTTGATGGACTCAATGTTCCTCTGTGCACTTGGGCTAAAGGGTGAGGTGGGGGAAGCTAGGGTTCCTGCTCCTGATCACTATCCTGGAAAGGGTATTGCGGACTCAGGGGAGGGCAGAGGTACAGAGGCGGCGGACCTGGGTGGAGCGACAGCGGCGAGCATAAAAGGCGGCAGCGACCAGGTAGGCCCACAGAGGCGGCGGACCTGGGTGGAGCGACAGCGGCGAGGCGGCGGCAGCGACCAGGTAGGCTTACCAATCTGAGCCCCGAGACCGGGAGAGAGAGAAGTAAAAAATAATCCAAGTGTGACGTCACCAGAAAGCAGGTAAGTGATTGGTTGGTGAGTATTTCTCTCTTTCTCCTTTTTTCCATACTTAAATTCTGTGGTTTATAGTTTCTAGAGTCTCTGTGGTGTAGCGGGGACTGCTGTTAAGCAAGGGCCCTTGAGTATATCATTTAATTGAAGTGAAATTGGTGGGATTCATTTAATTTGATTTTAATTAATTAATTAAAGGGTAAGTCATGGCAGGAGAGCTCCGCCTCATGATATGCTCCTCCTGCTATATGTGGGAAATCAGGGACGCTTCCTGTGTCCCTGACAACCATGTGTGTGGGAAATGTATCCAGCTGCAGCTACTGACGGACCGCATTGCGGCGCTGGAGCTGCGGATGGATGCATATTGGAGCATTCGCGACGCTGAGAACGTCGTGGATAACACGTTTAGCGAGTTGGTCACACCGCAGGTAAAGGGTGTACAGGCAGGAAGTGAATGGGTGACCACCAGGCAGAGTAAGAGGTGCAGGCAGATAGTGCAGGGGTCCCCTGTGGTCATCCCCCTCTCAAACAGATATACCACTTTGGATGCTGTTGGGGGGGGATGACTCATCAGGGGAAGGCGGCAGCAGCCAACTTCCTGGCACCATGGGTGGCTCTGCTGCACAGGCTGGGAGGAAAAAGTGTGGAAGAGCTATAGTGATAGGGGATTCAATTGTAAGGGGAATAGATAGGCGTTTCTGCGGCCGCAAACGAGACTCCAGGATGGTGTGTTGCCTCCCTGGTGCAAGGGTCAAGGACGTCTCGGAGCGGCTACAGAACATTTTGGAGGGGGAGGGCGAACAGCCAGTTGTTGTGGTGCACATAGGCATCAACGATATAGGTAAAAAACGGGATGAGGTCCTAAAAGCAGAATATAGGGAGTTAGGAGGTAAATTAAAAAATAGGACCGCAAAGGTAGTAATCTCAGGATTGCTACCAGTGCCACGTGCTAGTCAGAGTAGAAATAGGAGGATATTTCAAATGAATACGTGGCTAGAGGAATGGTGCAAGGGGGAGGGATTCAAATTCCTTGGACATTGGAACCGGTTCTGGGGGAGGTGGGACCAGTACAAACGGGACGGTCTGCACCTGGACAGGGCCGGGACCGATGTCCTAGGGGGAGTGTTTGCTAGTGCTGTTGGGGAGGGTTTAAACTAAAGTGGCAGGGGGGTTGGGAACCTGAGCAGGGAGACAGAGGAAAGGGAAACAAGGATAAAAGCTAAAGACAGGAAGGAGAAAAACAAAAGTAGAAGGCAAAGAACTCAACGGTTTAAATCAAACATGGTCACAGTAAATAATAATTCATATAGGTCTGAGAGCGTTAAAAAAACAAGCCCAAAGGCTTTGTGTCTTAATGCAAGGAGCATTCGGAACAAGGTGGATGAATTAGCTGCGCTAATAGAGGTAAATGAATACGATTTGATTGGGATTACAGAAACATGGCTCCAGGGTGGCCAAGGCTGGGGACTCAACATCCAGGGTTATTCAATATTTAGGAAAGATAGGCAAAAAAGAAAGGGAGGTGGGGTAGCATTGCTGGTTAAAAAGGGGATTAACACAATTGAAAGGAAGGATATTAGCTCTGATGATGCGGAATCTGTATGGGTAGAACTGAGAAATAACAAGGGGCAGAAAACGTTAGTGGGAGTGGTATATAGACCTCCAAACAGTAATACGGAGATTGGGGACGGCATTAAAAGGGAAATTAGAGAAGCATGCAGTAAGGGCACAGCAGTTATCATGGGTGACTTTAATTTACATATAGATTGGGCTAACCAAATTAGTAAAAATACTGTGGAGGAGGAATTCCTAGAATGTTTACGGGATGGTTTTCTGGAACAATATGTCGAGGAACCAACCAGAGATCAGGCCATCTTAGACTGGGTATTATGTAACGAGAAAGGATTAATTAGCAATCTTGTTGTACGAGGCCCCTTGGATCAGAGTGATCATAATATGATAGAATTCTTCATTAGGATGGAGAGTGAAGTAGTTGAATCAGAGACTAGGGTCCTGAATTTAAATAAAGGAAACTACGATGGTATGAGGCGCGAATTGGGTAGGATTGATTGGGGAATGTCACTCAAGGGGTTGACATTGGATAGGCAATGGCAAACATTCAAAGACTGCATGGATGAACTACAGAATTTGTTCATCCCAGTGTGGCATAAGAATAAAACAAAAAGGGTGACTCAACCGTGGCTAACAAGGGAAATTAGGGATAGCATAAGATTCAAGGAGAGGGCATACAAATTGGCCAGAAAAAGCGGTAACCCTGAGGATTGGGAGCAGTTTAGGATTGAACAAAGGAGGACAAAGGGATTAATTAAGAAGGGGAAAATAGAATATGAAAGTAAGCTTGCTGGGAACATAAAAACTGACTGTAAGAGCTTTTATAGATATGTGAAGAGAAAAAGATTAGTGAAATCAAGTGTAGGCCCCTTGCAGTCAGAAGCGGGGGAAGTTATAATGGGGAACAAAGAAATGGCAGACCAATTAAATGCATATTTTGGTTCTGTCTTCACAAAGGAGGACACAAATAACCTCCCAGAGATGTTGGAGAACATAAGGTCTGATGAAAGGGAGGAACTGAAAGAAATCAGTATTTGCAGGGAAATGGTGTTAGGGAAATTGACGGGATTGAAGGCCGATAAATCCCCAGGGCCTGATAATCTACATCCTAGGGTACTTAAGGAAGTGGCCCGAGAAATAGTAGATGCATTGCTGATCATCTTCCAACATTCGATGGAATCTGGAACTGTACCCATGGATTGGAGGGTAGCTAATGTTACCCCACTATTCAAAAAGGGTGGTAGAGAGAAAGCGGGGAATTACAGACTGGTAAGCCTGACATCAGTAGTGGGGAAAATGCTAGAGTCCATTATAAAGGATGTAATAGCTGAGCACTTGAAAAACAGTGACAAGATCGGACAAAGTCAACATGGATTTACAAAAGGTAAATCGTGCTTGACTAATCTACTGGAATTTTTTGAGGATGTAACTGGGAAAATAGATAAGGGAGAACCAGATGATGTGGTGTATTTGGACTTTCAAAAGGCTTTCGATAAGGTCCCGCATAAGAGATTAGCATGTAAAGTTAAGGCACATGAGATTGGGGGCAAGGTATTGACTTGGATAGAGAACTGGTTGGCGGACAGAAAGCAGAGAGTAGGAATTAATGGGTCTTTTTCCGAGTGGCAAGCAGTGACTAGTGGGGTACCGCAGGGATCGGTCCTTGGACCCCAGCTATTCACAATATACATTAATGATCTAGATAAGGGAACTAAATGTAATATCTCCAAGTTTGCAGATGACACAAAGCTGGGTGGGAGTGTGTGCTGCGAGGAGGATACCGAGAAACTCCAGGATGATTTGGACAGGTTGGGTGAGTGGGCAGAAGCGTGGCAGATGCAATATAACTTGGATAAATGCGAGGTTATCCACTTTGATGTCAAAAACAGAAAGGCAGATTATTATCTGAATGGCAATAGATTGGGAGAAGGGGAAGTGCAACGAGACCTGGGTGTCCTTGTGCACCAGTCGCTGAAAGTAAGCATGCAGGTGCAGCAGGCGGTGAAGAAGGCAAATGGTATGTTGGCCTTCATAGCGAAAGGGTTTGAATATAGGAACAGGGATGTCCTGCTGCAGTTGTACAGGGCCTTGGTGAGACCACACCTTGAGTACTGTGTGCAGTTTTGGTCTCCTTATCTGAGGAAGGATGTTCTTGCCATGGAAGGAGTTCAGCGAAGATTCACTAGGCTGATACCTGGGATGGCAGGAATGACATATGAGGAGAGATTGGGTCGATTGGGTTTATACTCGCTGGAGTATAGAAGAATGAGAGGGGATCTCATCGAAACATATAAAATTCTGACAGGTCTGGACAAACTAGATGCAGGAAGAATGTTCCCGATGGTCGGGGAGTCCAGAACCAGGGGTCATAATCTAAGGATAAGGGGTAAGCCATTTAGGACAGAATGAGGAAGAATTTCTTCACCCAGAGAGTGGTGAACCTGTGGAATTCTCTACCACAGAAGGTAGTTGAGGCCAAGTCATTAAATATATTCAAGAATGAGTTAGATATATTTCTTAAAGCTAAAGGTATCAAGGGATATGGGGAGAAGGCAGGTACAGAGTACTGAGTTTGGATGATCAGCCATGATCTCATCGAATGGCGGAGCAGGCTCGAGGGGTCAAATGGCCTACTCCTGCTCCTATCTTCTATGTTTCTATGGCAGGATCAGGTTGAGCTGTCATCCTCTGCCCCAGTCCAATAGCCAGTCTCGGCTCACACTTGATGAGCTGCCAGATAGCAGCTGAAAACGGAGGCAAGCACCACTTCCCAAAAGATCCATTTAGGGAAATCACAATGCTTGGGGCGGAGACTAATCCTGAAAGGAGTTGATTTCCAAGAGAGACTGAAGGTGGCCTGAGTAAGCAGCTGATACCCCGACCTGGACCTTCTCCGTCTATTGGGCTCAGTACAAAGCATCGATCCAGTGAGCAAAAGCATCAAATCATCAAGGAAGAGAGAGATCTCAGTGACTAAAGAGAAGCAACACAAGCACCGAGCAGTCACCCGCCAGATAAAAATCACAGCTTACGCAGGGTGTCATATTAACTGACAACAGCCCCCGCAGGCCCCCCGCCCCCCCACCCCCGCAGGCACCCCGCCCCCCCCCCGCAGGCACCCCTCCCCCACCCACCGCAAGGACTCCGCCCCCACCACCCCCCCTGCAGAAACCCAGCACCCACCCTGCTTCCTGTAGCTGCAAAGTCCAGTTCAGTTCAACGATGCAAGCTGCTTTCTAATAAGCACAGTATCTACAGAGTGAAAGGCCCCGGCTCAGCTACCTGCACACAAACACTCACCGTTCCATTAGGGACTGGGGCCGGTCTCGTGGCTTCGGCACCGGTGTAGTTTGCTCCGACACTCCTCCTAAACAAACGGCAAAAGAAATGATTGAAGCTTCTGCTGGAGAGAGTTAATCAACAGTGAGAAGTGGTTTCATGGACAGTTACAGCAAAACCCTTGGAAGTTCCTCTCCATCCAATCACCTCTGTAAAGTTAAACTGCACTACCTCATGCTGGTTACAAATTTCAGCTCTGCTCTCGAGATTCTCTCTGGTTCAGTGTCGCTGGGCTCTCCCGTAAGTGGACCCTATGTCCCCTATAATCAGGAGTTTACATTTTCTGCCAGTACTGTATCTAGTACGATCAGGTGACCCAGTAACAGCGGTCAGAACTGGGTACTGGAATCTCACACACGAAGCCACAGGGGCTTCCCCAATCTTCCAAAAGGTGGATTGATTCATACTCTAGTGAGGGACAGGTAGCACCTCACTCCCTGGTCCTGCACGCACAGCCAAGCACCATTACATGTCTGCTCTCTCTGGTGGACATAAATGATCCCATGGCATTATTTCAAAGAGGAGCAGGGGAGTTATTGGCAGGTGCTCTGGCCAATATTTATCCATCAACCAACATCACTAAAACAGATTATTTGGTCATTATCATATTGCTGCTTGTGGGATCTTGCTGTGCACAAATTGGCTACCACGTTTCCCACAATGCAACAGTGACTACACTTCAAAAATACTTAATTGGCTGTAAAAACGCTTTGAGATGTCCTGAGGTTGTGAAAGGCGCTGTATAAATGCGAGTCTTTCTTTTGTTTTTAATGAGGTATGTAGTTACAAAATAATTATAACTCCTCTAAAAAGCAGGCTTATTAAAACAGACACTTCCCAGGAATCTCCTCAGTACTGATAAAAAGATTTCTATACTTGGGCCATTTTAAGAAAAGTAACCGCTAACCTGTAAAATGAACTGACTGACTGTACTGCAGCAGAGTACCGATTACAGATTGCTAATTCCTCTGGCCCTGACTCTGAGCTCAAATTTCTATACTACAGGCTTGGGAACGTTGGATCACCCAACCACTTTATCCCAGGGAAAATGACCGAGCTCCCTTTAAGCACTTTGTTCCATGCAGAGGTCAGGTGCCTTCCCAGTTCTACTCTATATAAGGCCTTGTTCTCAGCCACACGTCTAATTCTGTTTAGAACCTTATTCCGCAAGCAAGCTGGCAGCTCCTTAAAGACAAGTTCGTACAATGATCCCACAAGAATCTGCAACACAGCAGCTTCACCATATCTGGAGACACACTGTCCTTCCGAAATAATACCTATATTTATACAGCAGCTCATCACATTGAAGCGTCTCATAAAATCATCGCGATTATAGCACAGAAAGAGGCCAGTGTCTGTGAGGCTAGCTCTCTAACTTCAGCTGTGTACGGTAATCTCATTTCCCTGTATCCTTTTACATTCTTCCTTTTCAAATCCTTATCCAATACCCTTTTAAATGATGTTCTAGTCACTGCATTCCTATCTCTGATAACCCTCTGTGTGAAAACATTCCTTTTAACGTTCCCCTTCTTAATCCAAGTGAGAAACTTCAGTCTGTGCTTGTTACTAAATCACCAATTACTCCAAAATTACCTTTCATCGTTTACCCTCTCGAAATTTTGTAAACTTATTAGATCTCCCTTAACCTTCTCTGTTTGTGAAAAAAGTTCCACATTTTCACGTCTTTCTTCATAAGGAAGTCCTGGAGTATAAAAGTAGGGAAGTCCTGTTACAACTGTACAGGGCATTGGTGAGACCACACCTGGAGTGCTGCGTACAGTTTTGGTCTCCTTATTTAAGAAAGGATATACTTGCATTGGAGGCAGTTCAGAGAAGATTCACTAGGTTGATTCCTGAGATGAAGGGGTTGTCTTATGAAGAAAGGTTGAGCAGGTTGGGCCTATACTCATTGGAGTTTAGAAGAGTGAGAGGGGATCTTATTGAAACATATAAGATTCTGAAGGGGCTTGACAGGGTAGATGCAGAGAGGATGTTTCCCCTCGTGGGGGAATCTAGAAATAGGGGGCATAATTTCAGAATAAGGGGGCACCCATTTAAATCGGAAATGAGGAGGAATTTCTTCTCTCAGAGGGTCGTGAATCTTTGGAATTCTCTGCCCCAGAGAGCTGTGGAGGCTGGGTCATTGAATATATTTAAGGTGGAGATAGACAGATTTTTGAAAGGTAAGGGAGTCAAGGGTTCTGGGGAGCGGGCAGGGAAGTGGAGTTGGGGCCAAGATCAGATCAGCCATGATCTTATTGAATGGCGGAGCAGGCTCGAGGGGCCGAATGACCAACTCCTGCTCCTACGTCTTATGTTCTTATAACTCTAACCACTGATTCCTGGAATCATTTCAGTGAATCTTCCCTGTGGCTTTTTATTTTTACACAGAATTATATAGAATGTCCGGCACAGAAACAGGCCATTCGACCCAACTGGTCTGTGCCGGTGTTTCTGCTGCACACGAGCCTCCTCCCACCCCCTTCATCTCACCACATCAGCATAACCTTCTATTCCTTTCTCGCTCATGTGTTTATCCAGCTTCCCCTTAAATGCATCTGTGCTATTCACCTCAACCACTCCCTGTGGTCGCGAGTTCCACATTCTCAGCACTCTCTGGATAAAGAAGTTTCTCCTGAATTCCCTATTGGATTTATTAGTGGCTATCTTATATTGATGGGCCCTAGTTTTGGTCCCCCTACAAGTGAAAACATCTTCTCTATGTCTACCCTAACAAACCTTTTCATAATCTTAAAGACCTCTATCAGGTCATCCCATAGCCTTTTTTGTAGAGCCCCAGCCTGTTCAGTCTATCCTGATAGGTATCACCTCTCTGTTCTGGTATCACCTCTCTGTTCTGGTATCACCTCTCTGTTCTGGTATCACCTCTCTGTTCTGGTATCATCCTTGTATAATTCTTTCACTGACTCGAATAGTCTCCTATAAGGGGAAAAGTCTCAAAGTACTTTGCCAGCTATTTTTGAAGCAGTGACTTGTTAGCTTGTAATTCTGGGAGTATATTTTACAATGTCACTCCAAGCTGTTTCAAACAGGGAGACAGCAGGCACTGTTTTGGAATACAGACAGAGGCCTGACTCGATTCACGCAGTGACGATAAGTCTGTGATCACTTTACAAAGGGTAATGATGCTGTGCAGAAATGGAACACTAGATCAGCCCGCAAATTGCCTGTCGTTCACTTAAGAATTCAGAAAAACTTGGTTGTCACCACTTTAAAAAAGCAGCTCCCATACCTCATGGAGTGATTCATTCAACAGTTACACCCCACTCTGCAACATGGTTAATTAAAACTAGAACACCTCCTGCAGTGTAGCAGATGGCGAGTCGGACGTTTTATAAAAATAGGCTGTGGATTATAGGAGATTTACTGAACTGGGCCGGGTCCCCGCGGCAACGGGCCAGATCCCCGCGGCAACGGGCTGGGCTCTCCAGTTTTAGCAGTGCTTTGGGGTGGGGTTGGGGTTGCCCCGGAGTCTGGGATTACCCCTACCTAACAGAGGTTTTCAAGGTGATGAGAGGTTTTGATAGAGTAGACAGAGAAAAATTATTCCCTTTGGCGAGTGGGTCAATAACCAGAGGTCATAGATTGAAAATCATAGGCAAAAGATCTAGAGGGGAAATAAGAATTTTTTTCACTCAGAGGGTTGTTGGGATGTGGAACGCTCTGCCTGAAAAGGTGGTGGAAGCCGATTTCATAAATAATTTGAAAAGGGAGGCGGACAGTTACTGGAGAATGAGGAACTGAGGGTTTTGGACAAAAAACGAGGGTGTGGGACTGAGCACGTATGTTCTTTCAAAGAGCCAGCACAAACATGATGGGCCGAATGGCCTCCTCCTGTGCTGTATGTTTCTATGATTGATAACTAGCACACTTACTCAAAGTGTTTCTATGCTCCGGGCAACTACCAGCATCAACCGGAGAAGACTGCTGTTCTGGGTTAGCTGTCTCTAGCTCAATTGTATTCATAGAATCATACAGTACTGAGGAGACCATTCAGCCATCATGCCTGTGCCAGCTCTTTGCTAGAGTATTGTACGGTCATTTAATACGAACAATTTGTTTTACTCCATCAGCATTTTTTAAATGTTCTTTTTCCATTGTTTTCAGCGATGGCGAAGCTTCAGATCACAAAGCACAAAAACTCAGCGGAGGTTGACCGTAGAGCGCTGGCCTTTCACACTCAGGTCCTTGCTGACTTACACTGGGCTCCCGGTCCCCCAGCACCTCAAGTTTATATTCTTCACCTTGTCTTTAATTCTCTCCATGGTCTTGCCCCACCCCATCTGTGTAATCCCCTCCAGCCATACAACTTCCCCCATGAACTCTAACATAAGAACATAAGAAATAGGAGCAGGAATAGGCCACTTGGCCCCTCGAGCCTGCTCCGCCATTCAATAAGATCATGGCTGATCTTGGGCTCAAAGCCACTTCCCTGCCCGCTCCCCATAACCCTTCACTCCCTTATCTTGCAAAAATCTGTCTATCTCCACCTTAAATGTATTTAATGACCCAGCCTCCACAGCTCTCTGGGGCAGAGAATTCCACAGATTTACGACCCTCTGAGAGAAGAAATTCCTCCTCATCTCAGTTCTAAAAGGGCGACCCTTTATTCTGAAACTATGCCCCCGAGTTCTAGATTTCCCCACGAGGGGAAACATCCTCTCTGCATCTACCTTCTCGTGCCCCCTCAGTATCTTATATGTTTCAATAAGATCACCTCTTATTCTTCTAAATTCCAATGAGTATAGGCCCAACCTGCTCAACCTTTCCTCATAAGTCAACCCCCTCATCTCTGGAATTAACCTAGTGAATCGTCTCTGAACTGCCTCTTAGGCACCCTCTCCTTCGCCCCACCATTGGCGGCTGTGCCTTCTGCCAACGAGGCCCTGTGCTCTGGAATTTCCATCCTTAAACCCTTCAACTGCCTCTCCTCCTTTAAAACCCTCCTTAAAATCCACTTTTTCCCCCCAAGCTTTTGTGCAAACCTGCTACACTCTCGTTCTTTAGCTTGGCGTCCATTCTTTCCCTCAATCTAAGGTGTTTTGGGACGTGTTTCTACATTGAAGGTGCTGTATCAATAAAACTGGCTGTTATTGTAGAGGCATCACATACCATTTACCAGTACACTGCTCTCCGATCTCTGGACAGATGTTTCATTAGTTCCACTACCAAAGCTAACCCGTGGTCGAGGTACTGGACGTGGTGTTGCCACGGGTGACGATGCAGAGTCAACCGTTTTCCTCGGAACAGGAACAGGAGTCATAAGCTTCTCGTCAGAAGCGTCTATGCTCACTGAAGCCAGGCTTGTATCTGGGCTTTCGCTGATGCAGCTGGCTGGAGACCCAGAGGTGTTGGTGCTCTCTTCGTTCTCTGTGGCGATGCCCATCTCCGTGTGCGCTGCTTGCTGTTCCTCGTTCTGAGAATTCGGCAGGTCAGACTGCGGCCCTGGCACTGGCTGCTCACTCACGCCACACTCAGTTTGTTCTTTGGGAACACAGGAGTCTGCCAATCTCGGTGCTTCCTCGGGCAGACGAGATTCCACCCCAGGCTTTAATATATCCCTGAAGCCGAAGCTGTTGGAAAGCACCAGTTGTTTCGGTGTTTTGCCAGTGGCAGAATGACTGTTTTCAGTGGGGACTGAAAAGACTGCAGAAAGCCGTTTAACCGAAAGGGAAAGGCCGAGCCCTGGGGTGTTTGGCTGTGTACCACTTTCCTCTTCATTTAATCCTGCCTCGAACGCTGGGCTGCGTTTACAGTCTTCTAGTCCTTCTGTGGGCACCTGGGAATGTTGTGGTGGCAGTGGGCTAGCTGGTGAAAGTGTCTGTGCAGGCATGGAGCCAGAGCCATGGTGTGATTGTAGGGTCTGAGCAGACAGAGGGCGCAGCAGCTGTCCGGTCACCCGCCCTCGATGGTGCGTGCACACGAAGGTGCCCAAATGTGCGCCAGGTTTGTAGGCTCCAGGGAGCAGAGTGCGGAACACTCCTTACACCTGAGAGGGAAGAGAGAGCGAGAATGATTAAACTAGCGCAGATCATTCACCAGTCCATGGTCAGGTAGGACACTACATGTCTGGAGGAAAGGACCATTCATCATTCCAAAAACAAATATAGAACCCTGCTCACCCCAAAAAATCACCCCTCAGTAAAGACGACAGCCTCTTACACCAGTCCAGCTGTCCTACGCACAGACTGATCGAAGGGACGTCAGCTGTGTTTCTCTTCAATGTAACATTACACATTTTTTACTTGGTTTATTTTATTTTAAATTCTCATAAAAGCCTCCTTTTATTCCCATGCTTATAATTTTATTTTTTTCAATCAGCGTCAAAAGTGGAATGTGTAAGCTTTTCACCCTAATCTCAGGTTCACGAAATGGCCCAGATTGGACCAAACCAAAGTTAGTAACATCACGTTTCTCAGTCACCCCTGTGCCCTCTCTCAGGTGACTGAAGTCATTTTTCCCATCTCACTGGAAGCTAGACTGACCTTGCTTTATTTCATTTCACCCAGGACCCTTACAGAGCAGAGAGGACAGTGTCCTCCTATTAGTCTGTGCTGGTTGGATCTGAATCCATATCCCAGGAGCTCTAGCAGAACTGTGGCTAATGGGGGGTCAAAGGGGAAACCCTCCCATCTTGGAGTCACACTTGACGTGAAGGAAGGTGGTTGTCGGAGGCCAGTCATCTCAGCTCCAGGACATCGCTGCAGGAGTTCCTCAGGGAAATGTTCTCAGCCCAGCCACCTTCAGCTACTCCATCAATGACCTTCCCTCCATCATAAGTCAGGAGTGGGGCTACTCACTGACAATTCCACAGTGATCAGCTCCAACTCCTCTGATAATGAAGCAGCCCGTGCCAGTCTACAATAGCACCCGGATAACACCCAGGCTTGGGCTGACATGTAGCAGGTAACATTCACATCAACTAATGGCCATCTTAGACAAGAGAAAGCCCAGCCACCTCAACATCACCGAGTCCCCCACCATCAACATCTTGCGGGTCACCAGTGACCAGAAGCTTAACTGGACCAGCCATATCAACCCCCTGATTGCAAGAGCAGGGCAGAGGCTGGGTACTCTGCGATGACTGGCTCACCTCCTGACCCCTCAAAGCCTCTCTACCATCTACAAGGCTCAAGTCAGGAGTGTGATGGAATACTTGCCTCTCATCATCTGGAAGGGTGCAACTGCAGCAACAGTCAAGAGGCTCGACACCATCTGAACAGAGCAGTTTGATTGATGCCCCTGTCATTGGACTCACTATTCCCTACCCATCCCCCCCAACACCACTGGTGCAGTGTGGCTGCTGTGTATATGATCTACAGGATGCACTGCAGCAACCCACAAAGGTTACCGACAGCACCTCTATCACCAAGAAGGACAAGAGCAGCAATGTTGTGGGAGCACCATCACCTCCAAGTAAGACACCAGCCTGACTTGGCCATATATCACCATTGCTCCATCGTCTCTGGGTCAGAATCCTGGAATTCCCTAGCTAACAGCATTGTGGGAGCACCTTCACCACACAGACTGCAGCGGTTCAAGTAGGGGCCACCACCACCTTCTTAGGGAAACTGTGAATCAGCAGGAAATGTGGCCGTGCCAGTATCACCCACATCCTGAGAACTAATTCAAAATAACTACAAAAGATTCATTTAACCCATCATGTGTCAGTGAGATTTACACCCTAATAATTTCCTTAATGATTACTGGTGTAGCTGCTGAATCAGGCCTGTCTCATTGCAGGAAGCCACTAAGCGACTTTGATCAGAAAGCATTACAGTTTTAAGCAATTGACTCTTGCTGTTATGCATCCCGTAAATGAATTTAGATATCAGCAACAAGCGGCACTGCAGCAAGGAGCCTGCACTTTCATTTCACTTTACCTAAAGCAGTTGCGATGATAAAGTTTCCCATCCACCAGGTATCTCTGCACCAAGTGCACGTGTTTGCTGCAAATTGCACATGTGCTGCTGAGCGTGTTCCGCCGGGGCCGCTCTGCAGTCTCCACTGGGGAATCGCTCTGGTGGATAAAGGACATGGAGGTTAGGAATGACATACTGCCAGCACTACACACTTGAGAGAGAGAGAGAGAGTCTGGGTGAAGCAGAATGACAGCCAGCCTTTTACATCGAAGCTGCAGCACAGAAACAGGCCGTTCGGCCCAACCGGTCCGTGCCGGTGTGTCTGCTCCACACGAGCCTCCTCCCACCCCTCTTCATCTACTCCTATCAGCATATCCTTCTATTCCTTTCTCCCTCGTATGTTTATCCAGCCTCTCCTTAAATGCGTCCATGCTATTCGCTACAACCACTCCCTGTGGTAGCGAGTTCCACATTCTCACCACTCTCTGGGTAAAGAGGTGTCTCCCGAATTCCCTATTGGATTTATTAGTGACTACCTTATATTTATGGTCCCTAGTTTTGGACTCCCCACAAATGGAAACATCTTCTCTACATCTATCCTAGAAAAAACATTTTCATAATTTTAAAGACCTCTATCAGGTCACCCCTCAGCCTTCTCTTTTGTAAAGAAAAGAGCCCCAGCCTGTTCAGCCTTTCCTGATAGTTATAACCTCTCAGCTGTATATCCTTTCAGTAATATGGAGAGCAGAACTGTGCACAGTACTCTAAGAGGATATTAATTATACAGCACAGGGTATTCAAGGGAATGTAGTCACATGGAGCGAGAGATGGCTAGGGGCATCCTTTGCAGAGCAACGGATGTTATATTTTAGGAATTCCTATCAGGTAAATATCAAAGAATACAAACCAGCAGCTGTGAGCTAATTGCTTCAGGGGGGTCTGATTTGACAGTTCTATGCTCGTATATACTGAGCCTCAGGCTAATTCAACAGCTCACCTGATTCAACCATTTAGCTCCATGTTGCAGTGGGACCTCCCTGGTGACTAGAGACCACGGGGTTGATTTTTCTTCATCACCCGAGCACCAATCCAGCAGAGCAGACTGCTGCCCTTTATAGAACCCACCTGATCTTTCATTCCATTAATTTAAACAGAATTGAAAATCAGATGGGTTCTGTAACGGGCCTGCGATCTGCCCCGCCAGATTACTGCCCAAGTAGTTAAAAACAAAGATCTACCGCATGCATGACCCATAACCCCAGCTGAAGAATGCTGAGAAAAACATTCCAAGAATTTCAAAAATAATTCATGTTGGACTCGGAACAGATGAATGTAACTAAAAATATGTTATCTCATCTTCTGTTCTATTTTTGCTTCTCAATAAAACGAATTAGTAATTTAGCCAGAGCTAAATAACACTACCCTGGTAATCTTTGCAGCAGTGGAGAGGCAGTATTATTTGCATACCTCAGTGGCAGAAGGTTCGCTGGTAGTACACTATCCCAGTCACTGTGCGCGAAGGTCAAGTTTTACAGAGAATTACATAGAATATACGGCACAGACACAGGCCATTCGGCCCAACCAGTCTGTGCTGGTGTTTATACTCCACGAGTCTCCTCCTATTCCATCTGCCTCATCTCAGCCTTTCAGCATATTTTTCTATTCCCTTTTCTCTCATGTACTTGTGATGCTTTTCAAAGCATCTAAGCTATTTGCCTCAACCACTTCCTGTGGTAGCGAGTTCCATATCCTAACGACCTGAGTAAAGACATTTCTCATTTCCCTATTGGATATATTAGTAACTATCTTGTATTTATGGCCCCTAGTTTTGGATTCTCCCACAAGTGGAAACATTCTCTACGCATCTACCCTGTCCAACCCATTCCTAATTTTAAACACCTCTACAGTCACCGCTAAGTCTTCTCTTTTCTAAAGAAAAAAGCCCTAACCTGTTCAATCGTTCCCGACAGCTGTAATCTCTCAGTTCTGGTACCAACTTTGTAAATCTTTTTTGTACTTTCTCCAGTGCTTCTATGTCCTTTTTATACTATGGTGACCAGAACTGCGCCCTGACCAGGGTCCTATACAAGTTGAACATAACTTCATTACTTTTGAATTCTATATTCCTAGAAATAAATCCCAGTGCTTTGTTAGCATTAATTGCTTTGCTGGCCTGCGATGCTGCTTTTAATGATTTGTTCACCTGTATCCCCAGATCCCTTTGCTCTTCTACCCCTTTCAGTTTCTTATTTTCTAAGGAGTAGGTGATGTTTCTATTTTTCTTACAAAAGTGCATTACCTCACATTTATCTATGTTGAAGTTCATTTGCCACTTAACTGCCCAGTCTGCAAGTTTTCTAATGTCTTCTTGTATTTTGTTGCATTCTTCCTCGGTGTGAGCTATACCCCCCCAGTTTGGTATCATCTGCACATTTTGATATTGAGTTACTTGTTCCCAAGTCCAAAATTATGAATAACAGTGGTCCCAGCACTGATCCTTGTGGAACACCGCTTTCTATCTTCCTCCAATCTGAATAACACTGCCCTTTACCCCTACTCTCTGCTTTCTATTTTTTAGCCAATTTGCTATCCATTCAGCTATTTGTCCCGACTCCACATGCCCTAACCTTCGTCATGAGCCTATCGTGTGGTGCCTTATTGAAGGCCTTTTGAAAATCCAAGTATATGACATCTACTGCATTACCCTTGTCTACTCTTCCTGTTACCACTTCAAAGAATCCTATCAGGTTAGTTAAGCATGACTCAGCCTTTCGGAATCCATGCTGACTATTTATTATTGTATCTTCTGTCTCTAGATGCTCTTCTATCACTTCTTTTAGTATAGATTCCAGTATCTTTCCTCTCACTGACGTTAAGCTGACTGGTCTATAGTTCCCAGGTTTTGTTTCATAAGAGGTATGGGCTGGCCTATGGAAGCTGACCTTTTGAGATGAGTAGGGTGAGAAATACTGGTTAAAAAGTCCAAACTATAACCGTGTGGTCAGTAGTAACTATTCCAATGCTCTCCTGCCCATATCCTATCCCTCACCCATCCTCACTGACCTACATTGGCTCCCAATCCCGCAACGCCTCAAATTTAATATTCCCATCCTCCTGTTTAAATCCCTTCATGGCCTCACCCCATCCTATCTCTGTAACCTCCTCTGACTCTTCCCCCCCCACCCTACAATTCCCCAAACTCTCCATTCCTCTGACTAGCATCTTCTGCATCTCCTCCCCATGCCTCACTATTGGTGGTTGAGCCTTCAGCTATCTAGGCCCGGAACTCTGGAATCCCCTACCTTAATCCCCTCGCTTCTCCACTTCCCCATCCTCCTTAAAATCCACCTTTATTCTACTAATATCTTCTTTGGCCCAGCATCCATTTTTTTAGACTATGCATCTGTGAAGCCCCCTCGGACTTTTTTCCTGCATTAAAAGGTGCTATAGAAATGCAAATTGCTGTAGTTAATATGCTTGCAGGGGTAGTGTAATGGTGTTCAGTGATAATGAGTAATACCATTTCAGTGATAGTTAACAGGATTACCAGAGTAAAGTTATCCCAATGGTTGATGATCACTAACAGACTTACATTTGGTGAGAGGACTTGTTTGCTCACCGTGATTGCCTTCTTGACCGATGGTTCTGACGGTGATGTCCCAGCTGGTCTCTTCATGTTTGGAGGAACACCAGCTATAGGAAGAAAACAATGTTACGCTGGAGTCTTCAAAATCCTAACCGACCATCAGTGGACCCCACTTGCCTTACATGGTGGCCTCTATTCTCACAGCTGTTTGGCTGGGTCCGTTCTCCAGAAATAGAGGCACCTCATCCTGTGAGGAACAGTGGATTACCACAGCAGCCGGAGATGGCAGCACAAGCTGCAACACTGCATTGGTCTCCAAATCACCAGCCGAAACAATTCGTTACTAGATTGATTTCAATATTATTCAACAATACAGTGCCTTGGAAATCCCTGTGTCTGAAGGTTCAGCTGCAACAATCTCAGGAAAGGATGGCCATGCAAAACCATGAAGGTGGGTGTCAACAAGCCCAGGAGCTACATGCAAGAAGGTGGTGGGTTCAAGTCCCACTCCAGAACTCGAGTGCATGGTCTAGGCTGACACTTCGGAGCAATACTGAGGGAGTGCTGCACTGTCGGGGTGTCGGCTTTCAGAGGTCTCATCTGCCTTTTCAGGTGGACGTAAAAGATCACATTGCACTATTCGAAGTGCAGCAAGGAGTTATAGAGTCATAGGTACAGTACAGGAGGACATTCGGCCCATCGAGTCGGTGCCACTCTTTCGAAGAGCAATCCAGTTAGTCCCACTCCCTGTATCCCTGCAATTTTTTCTCCTTCAAGTATTTATCCAATCTCCATTTGAACACTATTATTGAATCTGTATCCACCACCCTATCAGGCAGTGCATTCCAAATCTCAACCACTCGTTGCATAAAAAAGTTTTTCCTCATGTCGCCTCTGGTTCTTTTGCCAATTGCCAATCTGTGCCCTCTGGTTATCGACCCTTCAGCCATTGCAAACAGTTTCTCTTTATTTACTCTATCTAAACCCTTCATGATTTTAAACACCTCGATCAAATCTCCTCTTAGCCTTCTCTGCTCTTGGAGTGCATGTCCACAGATCTCTGAAGGTAGCAGGACTGGTAGATAAGGTGGTTAAGAAGACATACAGGAGAGAGGTTATGCTAGAACTGTATAAAACACTAGTTAGGCCACAGCTAGAGCATTGCCTACATTTCTGGTCACCACTTTACAGGAAAGATGTGATTGCACTAGAGAGGGCACAGAGGAGATTTATGAGGATGTTGCCAGGACTGGAGAATTTTAGCTATGAGGCAAGATTAGATAGGCTGGGGTTGTTTTCTTTGGAATAGAGGAGGCTGAGGGGAGACTTAATTGAGGTGTATAAACTTATGAGGGGCCTAGATAGAGTGGATAGGAAGGACCTATTTCCGTTAGCAGAGAGGTCAATAACCAGGGGGCATAGATTTAAAGTAATTGGTAGAAGGATTAGAGGGGAGTTGAGGAGAAATGTTTTCATCCAGAGGGCGGTGGGGGTCTGGAACTCACAGCCTGAAAGGGTGGTAGAGGCAGAGACCCTCACCACATTTAAAAAGTACTTGAAGTGCTGTAACCTGCAAGGCTACGGACCAAGAGTTGGAAAGTGGGATTAGGCTGGATAGCTCATTTTTGATCGGCGCAGACACAATAGGCCGAATAGTCTCCTTCTGTGCTGTAAATTTCTAGGAGTCTATGATTTCTATAACCCCAGCTTCTCCAATCTATCCACGTAACTGTAATCCCTCATTCTTGGAACCATTCTAGTAAATCTCTTCTGTACCCTCTCCAAAGTCTTCATGTCCTTCCTGAAGTGTGCTCATAATTAGACACACTACTGAAGCTGAACCAGTGTTTTATATCGGCCATTTTGAAAGAAGGTGGCGGTGGTGGAAGAAAAATATCTGGGAGCAGACTTAGGGCTGCTGCTGCTCATCTTGCCTCCAGGTCCTCTCACAGCAAAGGCCAGGCAGTCTTTGCAGACCTTGAAGCAGCAGCAATGATGACATCAGAGGCGACTTTCAGACTGAAAACACTAATTGGCTCATGGGTTCCCACATGCTCGAACTCAATTGCCCAATTAGGTGAAAATCGCATCAATCTCCCACATCCAATTGCAGTCGGGTGGATAACACGAAAAGTGGATGACACGACCCCAACCCGCCCCAGTATCAAAATCCAGCCCTATGACTCTATTTATAAAGCCCAGGATCTCATATGTTTTACTGAAGAGTTCTCCCTATAATCTGAGCAAAATTGCTCCCTCGGCTGACACCATCAAAAAACAAAGCTGATTTATTTGTACTGTAGTAAATTTGTGTATGTGCACACCTCCTGTCCACTACACATTATTTCCCGTGTCCCGTGGGAAAAATGTCCAGAGTGTCTATTGACACCACTGTGCCAGCCAATGAGTTGGAGGCGGGGCGGGACTTATGGCAGGATTCACAGCGTGATTGAGGGGGAAATTCCCCAAACATCCCCATCTGGCCTGGTATAGTGGGGTCACTGTCTGCAGCCAAAAATGTCAACTTTTCACTGTCAGTGTTTTTTCATCTGCCTTTTTTCTCACTAAAAGAGAATTCTCATATGCAAAATAACATTTAAACTAAATAAAATATTCAAAAAATTACATCTTTCACTGTAACATGTTTAAATTTACCACTAAAATATCTTGTGTGAAGAAATTAAGAAATTTATACTCATCTCAGTCCTAAATGGCCGACCCCTTATCCCAAGACTGTGGCCCCTGGTTCTAGATTCTCCAGCCAGGGGAAACATCCCCCCAGCATCTACCCTGTCAAGCCACTTAAGAATCTTATATGTTTCAATGAGATCGCCTCTCATTCTTCTAAACTCTAGGGAGTATAAGCCTAGTCTACTCAATCTCCCCTCATCCCAGGAATCAGTCTAGTGAACCTTTGTTGCACTCCCTCGAAGGCAAGTATATCCATCCTTAAGTAAGGAGACTAAAACTGTACACAGTACTCCAGGTGTGGTCTAACCAAGGCCCTATATAATTGCAGTAAGACTTCTTTACTCTTATATTCCAATCCCTTTGTAATAAAGGCTAACATACCATATGCCTTCCTAATTGCTTGCTGTACCTGCATGTTAACTTTCTGTGATTCGTGTTCAAGGACACCCAAGTCCCTCTGAACACCAACATTTCCCAATCACTTAAAAAATATTCTGCTTTTTTATTATTCCTACTAAAGTGGGCAACTTCACATTTCCCCATATTATATTCCATCTGCCATGTTCTTGCCCACTCACTTAACTGGTCTATATTCCTATGCAGCCTCTTTACGTCCTCCTCACAGCTTACTGTCCCACCTAGCTTTGTATCATCAGCAAACTTGAATATATTACACTCGGTCCCCTCAACTAAGTCATTGATAGAGATTGTAAATATCTGAGGGCCAAGCATTGATCCTTGCGGTACCCCACAAGTTACAGGCTGCCAACCCAAAAATGACCCGTTTATTCCTACTGTCTGCTTTCTGTCCGTTAAGCAATCCTGAATCCATGCTAGTATATTACCCCCAATCCCATGAGTCCTAATTTTGTGTAATAACTTCTTGTGTAGCACCTTATCGAATGCTTTTCAAAAATATAAATATACTACATCCACTGGTTCCCCCTTATCTACCCTGCTAGTTACAACCTCAAAAAATCCTCAGATTTGTCAAACACTTTCATTTCAAAATCGGTGTTGACTCTGCCCAATCCTATTATGATTTTCTAAGTTCCGGTACATCGACGACTGTGTCGGTGCTGTTTCCTGCTCTCGCCCTTCCCTCACCTTCACATGGTCCATCTCCGACTCTTCTCTTCCCTTCCTTGACTTCTCTGTCTCCATTTCTGGCGATCGGCTATCGACAAACATCCACTACAAGCCCACTGACTCCCACAGCGATCTGGACTACACTTCCTCCCACCCCGCTTCCTGTAAGGACTCTATTCCATTCTCCAGTTTCTCCGTCTCCGCCGTGTCTGTTCTGATGATGCCACCTTCCATACCAGTGCTTCCGACATGTCTTCCTTTTTCCTCAACCGAGGACTCCCCTCGACTGTGGTTGACACGGCCCTCGACCGTGTCCGTTCCATTTCCCGCACTTCTGCTCTCACCCCTTCCCCTCCCTCCCAGAACCACGATAGGGTTTCCCTTGTCCTCACCTTTCACGCCACCAGCCTCCACATTCAACGGATCATCCTCCGCCATTTCCGCCACCTCCAACGTGATCCCACCACCAAACGCAACGTCCCCTCACCTCCCCTTTCAGCATTCGAAGGGACCCTGGTTTACTCCTCAATCACTCCTAACAGCTCTTTCCCTTCGCCCGGCACCTTCCCGTGCAAGCGCAGGAGATGCAACACCTGCCCTTTTACCTCTTCCCTTCCCACTGTCCAGGGCCCCAAACACCCCTTCCAGGTGAAACAGCGATTTACTTGTACTTCTTGCAATTTAGTGTACTGTATTCGCTGCTCACGATGCGGTCTCCTCTACATTGGGGAGACCAAACGCAGATTGGGCGACCGCTTTGCGGAACACCTCCGTTCAGTCTGTAAGGGTGACCCTGAGCTTCCGCTCGCCTGTCACTTTAATGTTCCGCTTCACTCCCACTCTGACCTCTCTGTCCTCGGCCTCTTACATTGTTCCAATGAAGCTCAATGTAAGCTCGAGGAACAGCACCTCATCTTTCGATTAGGCACTTTACAGCCTTCTGGACTCAACATTGATTTCAACAATTTCAAACTATAACCCCTGCAAGAAAGGTGACAAGTCCGATTGCGGTAATTACAGAGGAGTTTCCCTGCTGTCTGCCACAGGGAAAGTCATCGCAAGAATCCTCCTCAATCGCCTTCTCCCAGTGGCCGAAGAGCTCCTCCCAGAGTCGCAATGCGGATTCCGCCCACTAAGGGACACAATGGACATGATCTTCACCGCACGTCAATTACAAGAGAAATGCAGGGAACAGCACCAACATGGCCTTCTTTGATCTCACAAAGGCCTTCGACACTGTCAACCGTGAGGGATTATGGAGTGTCCTCCTCAAATTCGGCTGCCCTCAAAAGTTTGTCACCATCTTGCGCCTGCTTCACGACGACATGCAAGCCGTGATCCTGACCAACGGTTCCACCACAGACCCAATTCACGTATGAACCGGGGTCAAGCAAGGCTGTGTCATCGCACCAACGCTCTTCTCGATCTTCCTTGCTGCAATGCTCCATCTCACCCTCAGCAAGCTCCCCACTGGAGTGGAGCTAATCTACAGAACAAACGGGAAACTGTTCAACCTCCGTCGCCTCCAGACCAGATCCAAGGTCGTCCCATCCTCTGTCGTCGAATTACAGTATGCAGATGATGCTTGCGTCTGCGCTCACTCGGAGGTCGAACTCCAAACCATCGTCAACACCTTCACCGATGCGTACGAGAGCATGGGCCTTACACTAAACATCTGTAAGACAAAGGTCCTCTACCAACCTGCCCCCGCCACACAGTACTGCCCCCCGATTATCAAAATCCACGACAAGGCCTTGGACAACGTGGACCACTTTCCATACCTCGGAAGCCTACTGTCAACAAGGGCAGACGTCGACGACGAAGTCCAACACCGCCTTCAGTGTGCCAGTGCAGCCTTCGGTCGCCTGAGGAAGAGAGTGTTTGAAGACCAGGACCTCAAACCCGGCACTAAGCTCATGGTCTACAGAGCAGCAGTGATACCCGCCCTGCTGTATGCCTCAGAGACATGGACCATGTACAGCAGGCACCTCAAAGCACTGGAGAGATACCACCAACGCTGCCTCTGCAAGATCCTGCAAATCCATTGGCAGGATAGGCGCACCAACGTCAGTGCTCTTGCTCAGGCCAACACCCCCAGCATCGAAGCTTTGACCATGCTCGATCAGCTCCGATGGGCGGGTCACATTGTCCGCATGCCCGATACGAGACTCCCAAAACAAGCGCTCTACTCGGAGCTTCGGCACGGCAAGAGAGCCCCAGGTGGGCAGAGGAAATGCTTCAAGGACACCCTCAAAGCCTCCTTGAAAAAGTGTAACATCCCCACCGACACCTGGGAATCCCTGGCCCAAGACCGCACAAAGTGGAGGAGAAGCATCCGGGAAGGCGCCGAACACCTCGAATCTCTTCGCCGGGAGCAAGCGGAAGCCAAGCGCAAGCAGCGCAAGTCAACCCAAGCACCCCACCCACCCGCCCCTTCAACCACCGTCTGCCCCACCTGTGACAGAGACTGTAGGTCCCGCATTGGACTCATCAGTCACCTGCGAACTCATTTTTAATGTGGAGCAAGTCATCCTCGGTTCCGAGGGACTGCCTAAGAAGAAGATAACCCCTGCTCCCATTTTTCATGCTGTATGATTTTGCCACCCCCTTTGCAACATTTTATCTTTCCTGCCCCTTTCCTCAGCACAGTATGTTCCTTCAACTCCTTCCTCCCACACCTCCCCCCCCCCCCT
Organism: Squalus acanthias; assembly: GCA_030390025.1. Classification (NCBI taxonomy): domain Eukaryota; kingdom Metazoa; phylum Chordata; class Chondrichthyes; order Squaliformes; family Squalidae; genus Squalus; species Squalus acanthias. The sequence goes on from CM059450.1 coordinate 23,780,338, forward strand.
CCCTGTCTCTGCACCTGCTTAATATGTTACATCTCCAGCTTTTTCCAGTTCTGATGAAGGGTCCCAGACCTGAAACGTTAATTCTGTTTCACCCTCCACGGATGCTGACTGGCCTGCTGAGTGTTTCCAGCATTTTCTGTTTTTATTTATGATTTTCTAAGTGTTCTGTTACCACATCCCTAATAATAGATTCTAGCATCTTCCCCTACTGATGTCAGGCTAACTGGCCTGTAGTTCCCTGTTTTCTCTCTCCCTCCTTTCTTGAATAGCGGGGTTACGTTTGCTACCTTCCAATCTGCGGGGACCATTCTAAAATCTAGGGAATTCTGGAAGATCAAAACCAATGCATCCATTATCTCTGTAGCCACTTCTTCTTTTAAAAGCCTAGGATGTAGGCCATCAGGTCCAGGGGCAATGTTCTAGTTAAGCTATGTGGCTGCGCAGCGCTCTGGAGGTCGTGTGCAGGCCACTCAACGGCTTTACAATGGAAAAAACGTTCATGCGCGGAAATTCGAACGGGCCACGCAGCCCGTTAAAGGGGCCGGGCACCCAAAAAAAGCAGGAACATTGTCAGCTTTCAGTCCCATTAATTTCTCCAGTACTATTTCTTTACTAATACTAATTTCTTTACGTTCTTCATTCTCACTAGGCCCTTGGTTCCCCACTATTTCTGGAATGTTTTTTGTGTCTTCTACCGTGAAGACAGATACCAAGTATTTCTTTACTGTCTCTGCTATTTCCTTATTCCCCATTATAACCTCTCCTGCCTGTAAGCGACCCACGTTACTATTGCTAATCTCTTCCTTTTTACACACCTACAGAAGCTTTTACAATCAGTTTTTATGAGAAAATTGGGAAACATTGAGAATGAAAGTCAATGCTAAAGACTTGTAGAACTGGAAAGTGCACAAAGAAAGAGAAAACCATTTACAAAGGAACGTACAGAAAATGTTTCCAGCCTCACACGTGGCATGACCTGTAAAAGGAAACAGTAGTGGCCTGGAAGACTTTTGTCGGCAGGCTGACGAGAGAAAAAAATTGCTACCAACAGTGGCAGACAAAAAACGGAGCCATGAGAGTGTGGGGGAGGAACGCGCGCCTGCTCGGTCCAGTGCGACAACAATCTCAAAGCAAGAGCGACCAAGGAGCTCCCTCATTCAGCTGACAGAATGAGGAAGGGATATTTGTAGCTCGTCTAAGGTTGCAATGTTACTCAGCATCACTTTTGGCTCTAGTTTAATAGTTACTAACCTCTCTTTGCCAAAGACTGTGTTTTGATCTCTCCAATTTCATTGGGATCCTATATTTCTGCCTTGCCTTGTTATATTGCATTATAAATGGATACTGTATGTTTCACAAGACAATCGCTAACTGTGTTTACTGCTGTTCTGGATGTCCTGAAGCAGCTGGTGTGGTGGCTGTACTGCACTTGAAGCATCCTTTGTATCTCGCGCATTGATTTTTTGGACTCTGGATTGAACTGCTTCTTTATTTTCTCTACTGTGTAAAACAAACTCTAAAACTATAATCCTTTGGGCCCAGGTTTTTAATTGAAGAAATTAAAAACGGAATCTGTTTTCCGAAGCATGCACAAATGAAATGGCACCACTGTCCCCACGCCATACCATGGGTCTGGTTGGTGAAGTAGTTGTAGAGCTGAGACACGTAAGTCAGAATGCTGAGACGGTCTGGAATACGCATCGCGACCATGTCTTCTGGGTCCAAGAGCGCCGGAATTCCCAGCTCCTGTTCAGCCACTTCAAACGCCTATGGAGACACAAACACACGTTAACGAGACGCTGAGCTGTTTAAGGAAGAGGCTTAGAACGAACCCTCCCAGCACCACGAAGGAGTTGCCTTTGCCAGACACAGCAACGGAAGCTTGAGGAACAGCACCTCATCCTTCGATTAGACACTTCACAGCCTTCCGGACTCAACATCAAGTTCAACAATTTCAGATCATAGCCACTGCTCCCATTTTTTTCATACAGCAGCTGTCGGTAATGATTCTGCTGTTGTCATTTACAGCTGCTCGAGACCCATCCTTTGTTTCTTTTCTTGTCCCATTACCATCCCCTTTTGCCTTGCACCATCATCCTTTTGGTCATTTAATCTCTCCTGCCCTCCACCCTATCACAGACCTTCCCTTTTGTTCTTTTCTCTCACCACCACCACCCACCCCCCCACCCAATTCCCTGCCTCTGCTTAAAACTTGTTACATTTCTAACTTTTTCCAGTTCTGATGAAAGGTCATCGACTTGAAACGTTAACTGTTTCCCTCTCCACAGATGCTGCCTGACCTGTTGAGTATTTTCAACATTTCCTGTTTTTATCACAATCACCATGTAATTTTCCAAGTCTAGGCTTTCGATTAGCTACAACAAAGGCTTTTACAGCTGGTCTTCTGCCAAGGAAAATACAGCTTTTCAAATCTTATCCCTACCCCCAAAGTGGACTGAGGGCGTTGGGTGGAAGATAAAAAACAAGGCGAGTGAATGATTTAAAGAGAATTTTTATTTAGGGGTTTTATCAAGTTGATAAGGCGGTTAAAAAAAGCATTCAGGATCCTTGGCTTTATAAATAGAGGAATACAGTACAAAAACAAGGAAGTTTATAAATGACTAGTTAGACCTCAGCTAGAGTATTGTGTCCAATTCTAGACACTACACTTTAGGAAGGATGTCAAGGCCTTAGAGAGGGTGTAGAGATTTACTCGAATGGTACCAGGAATGAGGGTATTGAACTGGAGAAGCTGGGGTTGTTCTCCGCAGAGCAGAGAAGGTTAAGGGGCGATTTAATAGAGGGGTTTTGATAGAGTAGATAGGGAGAAACTGTTTCCAGTGGCAGGAGGGTCAGTTACCAGAGGACAAGATTTCAAATAATTAACAAAAAAGCCAAGGGGGAGAAGAGGAGAATTTCTTGTTATGATCTGGAATGCACTGCCTGAAAGGGTGGTGGAAGCAAATTCAATAATTGCTTTCAAAAGGGAATTGGATTTCTACTTAAAAAGGAAATATTTGCAGGGCTATGGGGAAAGAGCCGGCACAGGCACGATGGACCTCATGGCCTCCTTCTGTGCTGTATGATTCTATAAGAATAGTTAGAAAAGTTGAGTTACATTGAAATACATTTAACACAGGCATGGAGGAGGTATGATTGAGGTTTTTAAATATGATGAAGGGATTAGATTCTGTCCAGTCGGATAGGTTATTTGAGAACTAGGGAATGTGTATAAACTACACAGGAAGAGAGTTAGGTGGGTTAGGAAGTATTTATTTTCACACAGAGTCTGTGCCCTCTGAAACAGATTAATGAAGTGCACGGGGAGTGTGGATTCCCTGCAGTCCTTCAATAGGGAGCGGGACAAGTTCCAGAGGGGAGGATGTTTGACATTACAGAGGTGAAGTTGCAGGGTAGCTGGGGATAGTGGGTGAAATAACAACAGAAAACGCTGGAAAAACTCAGCAGGCCAGGCAGCATCCGTGGAGAGAGAAACAGAGTTAACGTTTCAGGTCGAAGACCTTTCGTCAGAACTGGAAAAAAGCAGGAAATTAAATAGATTTAAAGAAAGTATAACGCTGGGAAAAGGGGGAGGGGATGAAAGAACAAAAGGCAAGGTCAGTGGTGGGATAGAAAGCAGGAGAGGTTAAGAGACATAAAGAGATAATCAAGGCAAGAGGAGGTGGTAATGTGACAGGTAGAGGCTAGATGAAGTGTGAACTGGGCTGGCAGAATGAAGGACAGCTGCCAGCTTCTGGGAGGGAAAAAAAAAGGGCCAAACAAAAGGGTGGATGAAAAAATAATCAAAAAATATATATATATGATAGGGGCCAAGGTTATGATCTGAAATTGTTGAACTCGATGTTGAGTCCAGAGGGCTGTAGGGTGCCTAATCGAAAGATGAGGTGCACCCCGAGCTCCCGGTGGCCTGTCACTTTAATTCTCCGCTCCACTCCCACTCTGACCTCACCGTCCTCGGCCTCTTGCATTGTTCCACGGAAGCTCAGCGTAAGCTCGAGGAACAGCACCTCATCTTTCGTTTAGGCACTCTACAGCCCTCTGGACTCAACATCGAGTTCAACAATTTCAGATCATAACCTCGACCCCCATCACATATATATATATTTTTTTAATTTATTTTTTCATCCACCCTTTTGTTTGGCCCTTTTTTTTCCCCTCCCAGAAGCTGGCAGCTGTCCTTCATTCTGCCAGCGCAGTTCACACTTCATCTAGCCTCTACCTGTCACATTACCACCTCCTCTTGCCTTGATTATCTCTTAATGTCTCTTAACCTCTCCTGCTTTCTATCCCACCACTGACCTTGCCTTTTGTTCTTTCATCCCCTCCCCCTTTTCCCAGCGTTATACTTTCTTTAAATCTATTTAATTTCCTGCTTTTTTCCAGTTCTGACGAAAGGTCTTCGACCTGAAACGTTAACTCTGTTTCTCTCTCCACGGATGCTGCCTGGCCTGCTGAGTTTTTCCAGCGTTTTCTGTTGTTATTTTGGATTTCCAGCATCCGCAGTATTTTGCGATAATAGTGAGTGATGCAGTCTCCTGGAGCTTGCTTGATTGCCTTAAATTGGCCTCAGGTTTCTTGCCTCTCCCAGGGGATGGTGTGACTGAGGGGTGGGTTGGTGTGACTGAGGGGTGGGTTGGTGTGACTGAGGGGTGGGTTGGTGTGACTGAGGGGTGGGATGGTGTGACTGAGGGGTGGGATGGTGTGACTGAGGGGTGGGATGGTGTGACTGAGGGGTGGGATGGTGTGACTGAGGGGTGGGATGGTGTGACTGAGGGGTGGGATGGTGTGACTGAGGGGTGGGATGGTGTGACTGAGGGGTGGGATGGTGTGACTGAGGGGTGGGATGGTGTGACTGAGGGGTGGGATGGTGTGACTGAGGGGTGGGATGGTGTGACTGAGGGGTGGGATGGTGTGACTGAGGGGTGGGATGGTGTGACTGAGGGGTGGGATGGTGTGACTGAGGGGTGGGTTGGTGTGACTGAGGGGTGGGTTGGTGTGACTGAGGGGTGGGTTGGTGTATGGGGCTGCACCATGTCTGGATGGAGCAGATGCTTTTCCTGTCCTGCTTTTAGCACATTTGGAAATGGAGTACCTTTAGTGTGTCTTTTGTGTTGCTGAGTGAGCCAATTGGTCTGTAGGACATGAATTAAACATGGCTCAAGCCACGCCTCAGATCTGCCTGAGAAGGGGTTTCAACAAGTACTAAAGATATGCATAAGATTAAACTTTCATGATGGCTCAAAGATGTATTGTATTAAATCGTAGAAGAGTCTCTTCTCTTAGGCAGTCCTAAGAAAAGAAGATGGCTCAAAGATGTATTGTATTAAATCGTAGAAGAGTCTATACTCTTAATATCAAGCTTGTATTGTGATCACTTTCAGTGGGTTAGTGCTGGCTGGGAATTGCCTGTCCAGATGGAATACACACATTACTTGGACCAGGACTCCCAGCATCTCTGTGCAATTAGCATCAACTCAGAGTTCAATCCTTCTCTGATGTCTAATTACTGTTGAGGATAATATGGACAAGCTATGGTAGGTGGAAGCATTCCTGTCCTGGTATGCACAAAATAATGCTGGGGGTAAAATGGTCTTCAAAAACAGGCCAGGTTGTTTGCTCTAGCAATGACACAGTTAATGGACAGAGGACAAGCTGTTCATACCCTCCCTGTCCAGAAAGATCTTAAATCATGTTAGGAATGCAGGAAGGAGAAAGGGCTAATTGTTTGGAACTGTTCACCCACCAGGGGCGAGAGGCCATTGCAGTAACATTTCAGTCAGGGTGCCTGATGCTGAAGTTGATTGACAGATCCATGCTCCGACTGACAAATTCCCAGGTTAGCAGTTGCCTTCTTGCTTTACCACTATACAGTTAAAGATTAACAAAGGACTCTGTAGGCGTGCAGTCCTGTGTAACAGTGCATCATGGACACTGGCCCAAGGTAAAAAGCGAACCTCTGCTTCGCCAGTCAGCTAATGAGCTGGGGCTAGTGGGATACTCTGCGGATATCTAATCTCACATCTAAACTTCACGTCATAGATGTTGGTCCAAAGTAAAAATGTAACATTGCAGAAAGCTGCCAGAATTTTGGGGCATATTTCGAAACAGGGACTATGAGTGAAGTAAAGTTCTGAAATCTAGTGAAATCTGCTCACTCTTGCTTCAGTTCAACCGTACTTGATTAAAACCTGATTTGTAGTTTGCAGCTCATGAGATATATGGTTTAACAAAGTGCATGTCCTTCAATCGGAGAGATTAGGAGATTATGGGGGTTATTTGGGTTTCCATTGTGTAGTTTATCATTAAAAGAATTGATTGTTTACTCTGTGGCCACATTACTGCATGCGTACGGTCACATTTCAGTTCATAGGGAGCGTGGGCTTGCCTGTGGAAGCAGACCTTTGCGTTAGGCATGAGAAAAAGTATCTGGAGTGTGCCCAAATTTGGTCAAAGTTATATTACTTGGTTAAAGGAGCATAACGGAGATGATACTACATCTGGTTCCTCTACAAATTATTGCCTCCAGTTCCCCTGATTTGTTACGCTTGCTGTGCACATTGCTGTACAGGCAATTACATTTTTTATTAATCGTTCCTCTCGCTTTATTTTTAAAGTTATTTTGTACTTAGGTTTTATTATTTGATCTATTCCGTGACCATTTGTTACCCTTATTCCTTACCTTGGTGTGACATTTACTCTCCTCTCCTATTTCTTTTATCTACAGGCGACTGTTATTTCTACCAGATCCCTGCCCCGTCTTAATAGTTTAAAGTCTTATCTACATGTTCAGAGCGATAGTTTTTCATAAGACTTTTAAAGACGGAGACAGAAGTGGAGAGATGAAGGGTATGGGCTTGAGGCACCTGAAATCTCTGCCATCAATAATAGGGCAGAGAGATGGGGTATGATAGGTATATAGATGGCACCCCATCCACCACTAAAGAGGGCACAGCTGAAAGGTGTAAACACGTTAGTGACGTAAACTCCATGTCACTCTCCCTCCTTGTGGTGTAAGACAGACAGGCCTGTTCTGCTGATCGGTGTGTGTAAGACAGACAGGCCTGTCCTGATCGGTGTGTGTAAGACAGACAGGCCTGTCCTGATCGGTGTAAGACAGACAGGCCTGTCCTGATCGGTGTGTGTAAGACAGACAGGCCTGCTCTGCTGATCGGTGTGCCCTGAGACAGAGAAAACGCAGCATGAAAGAGGAAGAGAGGAACTAAACAGAATAAGGGAGGAGACTGTCCATGTAGGCAAATCGGAGAGGGGGGATCAGAGGGACAGAAGCAAAGGGAAGAGAGAGGTGGCCAAGATAAGATTTCTACAGTAGTTTCCAATTTTTACAGGTCATTTTAAAATGAAGTGGCCAACAAATTAACTGTGCAAGCTAAACAGTCGGCCCAGATTTTTGCAACAAGAATGTTTCCTGTCCAGTGTTGGCTAAGGGAAACTTCTGACAGTACTGGGGCCTCACTGTCTGCAAAGCACACATCACATACCTATCATGGGTCAGTGGAACAGATCAGACGTGTAACTGCAGAGTAAGTAAAGCGTGCAAAGGTGAGGTTGGGATAAAACGCCAAGCACACTGCAGACACAGCAAACATTCAGAGACTGGTAGGAAACACTGCCTGACTACCTCTCAGAGAGGGTGGAAGTGAGCAAGTCTGGTCTGGCCTGGCCTGGCCGAGCACGGCCTCGCAGACACCGACTGGGACAGTCGCTTGGAAGCTGGCAAAAATACCCCGTCAGGCATTATCCAGCTGTAAGAAATTGTTCCAATTGAAGTATCGCCCTTGAAGACAAACACTTCTCTCTGTCATCAGCTCCTTTATCCATGCAGTTAGATCCGACACTAACTGATCCGTAATAAGGGAATAATGCTTCTACTTTAAAACTGATTCAGAACAACACTGCTATTCCTGTTGTTTTTATGAATAGATCTGAAAGGAAAATAGAAGCCTGCTGATGTCATGGGTCACCCAGCTGGAGCAGGGCAGCGAGTGCAGCCAGAGCTGGAGCTGACTGGCACGGCGAGCTGTGTAGCTGTGCCCTGCGTGCTGCACACTGACCTGCTCAATCACCACCTGGAAACACACCCTCTCCGGTATCAACACTCATACCCTGTACACGGAAAGAGTGCAAACAAAATCCAACCGCTCACAAACTAAATTGACGTGATCAGCTGGAAAACTAACTGCAGCAAGTGAGTGCCTGAGTTAGCAGTCAGCTAAATGAACACCGAGTATTCAGACAGTGAGAACCAACTCTCAACTTGTTCAGTCCTGTCTACCCACAGGGAACCTCCCTTACGGATAATCCAACTCTCTCCCTGCACATTCTCAGTGCAGCTGTCAGTGGAGAGAATTGAGGGTGTGTTCAAATCTTCACGGCGATCGTACGTCTCGCATAGCACGGTTTCCCGATGGGTCTGAAGCAGGATCAGTGAGCCAGACCAAATCAATCTTCTGGCTGCCAACAGCAACGGCACACTCCCCGGCTCCCCCCTCACCCCCCCCTCATCCCGGCTCCCCCCTCACCCCCCCCTCATCCCGGCTCCCCCCTCACCCCCCCCCCCCATCCCGGCTCCCCCCTCATCCCCCCCCACTCCCGGCTCCCCCCTCACCCCCGGCTCCCCCCTCGCCCCCCCCCTCACTCCCGGCTACCCCCCCCCCCCCCCCTCACTCCCGGCTACCCCCTCACCCCCCCCCCTCACTCCCGGCTACCCCCTCACCCCCCCCTCCCCCCACTCCCGGCTACCCCCTCACCCCCCCCTCCCGGCTACCCCCTCACCCCCCCTCCCCCACTCCCGGCTACCCCCTCACCCCCCCCTCCCCCCACTCCCGGCTACCCCCTCACCCCCCCCTCCCGGCTACCCCCTCACCCCCCCTCCCGGCTACCCCCTCACCCCCACTCCCGGCTACCCCCTCACCCCCCCCTCCCCCCACTCCCGGCTACCCCCTCACCCCCCCTCCCCCCACTCCCGGCTACCCCCTCACCCCCCCTCCCCCCCCTCCCGGCTACCCCCTCACCCCCCCTCCCGGCTACCCCCTCACCCCCCCTATCACCCCCCCTCCCCCCTCACCCCCCCTCCCCCCTACCCCCTCACCCCCCCTATCACCCCCCCCCCCCCCCCCCCGGCTCCCCCCTCAGCACCCGCCCCCCCGGCTCCCCCCTCAGCACCCGCCCCCCCGGCTCCCCCCTCAGCACCCGCCCCCCCGGCTCCCCCCTCAGCACCCGCCCCCCCGGCTCCCCCCTCAGCACCCGCCCCCCCCGGCTCCCCCCTCAGCACCCGCCCCCCCGGCTCCCCCCTCAGCACCCGCCCCCCCGGCTCCCCCCTCAGCACCCGCCCCCCGGCTCCCCCCTCAGCACCCGCCCCCCCGGCTCCCCCCTCAGCACCCGCCCCCCCGGCTCCCCCCTCAGCACCCGCCCCCCCGGCTCCCCCCTCAGCACCCGCCCCCCCGGCTCCCCCCTCACATCACCCCCCCCCCCCTCACCACCCGCCCCCTCTCACCACCCCTCCCAGCTCCCCCCCCTCCCCCCCGGCTCCCCTCTCACCCCCCCCCAGCTCCCCCCTCACTAGTCCCATGGATACTGGAACGCTGTGTCAGTCTCTGTGACCCTCCCCAAATAGCTCCCAGTGAGAGCCACCATTTCTGCAATTTTAGCAGTTGCTGATGTTGACAACATCCTAGCCAGGATATTTAAACTCAACAAATATGTATAAAAGATTTGGCCACTGAAAGTGTGTCAGATGGTTTGTGCTGGGTATGTGGGCAGCACTAATCCTCACTTACCTGACTGTTTGCAGGTACAGGCCAACGCTGCTCAATGCCAAACTTCTGCTCGGATGTATCTTGCTCTCTCACTTTCTCTCAGCAAATGCTGACTGTCAGCATCTCACTCAAGTCTGTCATCGGCACCAATGTATTTTATTCTAGCTGATTATTCACTCAGCTCTCAGCATCTCCCTTAACTCACACAGCACAATCCAATTAATTTAATTAACTTTGCAGTTAATCTACTTGACTTAAGAAACAGTCTGATCTCACAATCCTCCAGTCACCGCAGCACACTCACAACCACCAACTCCTGCTCCAGCCAAATCACACGGTCAGTCAACCTGTTGCAGATAATACCTGTGATGATGGATACCAGTCCCTCATGAGACTGAAGGCAGCTGATTTAACTGTAGGGATCTCATGACCAGCTGTCCTGGACACCCGTGGATCGAAGGACACAGAGGTACAGTTCTGCTAAAATCCTTGCTGCCTGGATCACTCATGCAAGCAGGAAGACCCCCGGAGCTACTGCACTCAAACTGGGCCACACAGGATTGAAACCATCAAAGTATGGCCCCCTGATAGAGGACTGGAAGAGACAAACAGCATTATAATATAGTCCAGAAATAGACATGGCAGCAATGCTAAGCTGACTAAGATGGGTTGAGAGAGCATGTGGGTAAATGTCCGGAGCGTGATCAATTAGGTTGGTGAGCTGCAGGCACAATTTGCCACATGGGATTGTGATTTAATGGCAGTAACGGAGACCTGGCCCAAACAACGGGAGGGATGGGAACTTAACATTCCCGGCTACAATGTATTCAAGAGGAATATTAAAGGAAATAAATGGTGGCAGAATTGATCAAAGACTAGAAAGCGATGATGTGATTGAGGGTTCAAAGATAGAATCTATTAGAGTAAAGGAGAAGAGGAGCTGTTACGCTGCACGCGAGCTATTCCAACGCACTCCTGGCTGGCCTCCTACGTTCTACTGTAAGTAAACTTGAGGTCATCCAAAACTCGGTTGCCCGTGTCCTTACTCGCACCAAGTCCTGCTCGCCCATCTCCCCTGTGCTCGCTGACCTACATTGGCTCCCAGTTAAGCAGCGCCTCGATTTCAAAATTCTCATCCTTGTTTTCAAATCCCTCCATGGCCTCGCCCCTCCCTATCTCTGTAATCTCCTTCAGCCCCACAACCCCGAGATATCTGCGCTGCTCTAATTCTGCCCTCCTGAGCATCCCTGATTATAATCGCTCAACCATTGGTGGCCGTGCCTTCTGTTGCCTGGGCCCTAAGCTCTGGAATTCCCTCCCTAAACCTCTCCGCCTCGCTACCTCTCTTTCCTCCTTTAAGATGCTCCTTAAAACCTACCTCTTTGACCAAGCTTTTGGTCACCTGCCCTAATTTCTCCTTATGTGGCTCAGGTCAAATTTTTTGTCTTATAATACTCCTGTGAAGTGCCTTGGGACGTTTTACTACGTTAAAGGCGCTATATAAATACAAGTTGTTGTTGTTGGGTGTATACTATAGGCCATCGAACAGTGGGAACATAAAGGAGCAAATCTGCAAGCAAATTACAGAAAGATGCAAGAACTATAGCGTAGTGATAATGGGAGACGTCAATTATCCTAATAGAGATTGAGGAAATAACAGTGTAAAGGACAAAGAGGGGGAGGAATTCCTGAAATATGTACAAGAGAACTTTCTTAATCAGTGTGTTTCCAGCCCAACGAGGAAGGAAGCAGCACTGGATCTAGTTCTGGGGAATGAAGTGCAGCATGTTTCAGTGGGGGAGCATTTGGGAAACAGTGATCACAATATCATTAGGTTTAGAATAATTACAGAAAAGGACAAGGAAAAATCAACAGTGGAAATATTCAACTGGAGCAGGGCTAATTTCAGTGAGTTGAAAGGGGATCTGGCCCAGAGGGGATTGGAATCAAAGATTGGCAGGTAAAACAGTAAATGAACAATGGGAGGCCTTCAAGGAGGATAGTTCGGGTACAGAGTAGACAAATTCCCACGTGGGGGAAAGGAAGGGCATCCAAAGCTCGAGCTCCCTGGAAGACTAAAGATATAGAGGTTAATATGAATCAGAAAAAAGAGGCTTAGGATAAATGTCAGGTTTCTAATACAGTAGAGAATCAAACAAAATACAGAAAGTAGAGGAGAACTGAAAAAAGAGGTAGTATGAGAATAGATTAGCAGGCAACATAAAAGGGAACACTGAAGTATTTTACAAACACATGGCCCTGATTTTGTGATAAGAATAACAGTGAGGCTCAGTGCTCACCGTTATTAAGGAGTAAATCGGACAGCAACCTCCAGCATCCGCACATGCGCAGTTAAACGCAGAAATCAGGAGTCACTGTCCGATTTGCCCTGCTCCTTCACAAGCTTCGCTACACCAGTATCTCGCCGAGAGATTCGGCATTCAAACATGTGAAGGACGTGAACTTGTGGTTCTTATTCACTAGATGCCCACTAAACACGCCAGAGAAAGTTCGGGCTGGTCCATTCAAGTGTAAGTGAATTTTTAATGGTGTGAGAAGTCTTAATTACTGCCAAACAACCTTTGTGGCACTGACAATTTACTATTGCAAATGTGGAGTTTCATTCTAGAGATATTAATAATTTTTGGAGATTACAAAACAATTAAACATTTAGGGGAAAATGAGGAGAAAAACATTAACGCAGCGAATTATGATAATCTGGAATGCACTGCCTGAAAGGGTGGTGGAAGCAAATTCAATAGCAACATAAAGGGAATTGGCTATATATTTGAAAAGGAGAAATTTGCAGGGCTATGGGGAAAGAGCAGGGGGAGTGGGACTAATTGAATAGCTTTTAAAGAGCCAGCACAGGTCCGATGGGCCGAATGACCTCCTTTTATGCTGTATCATTCTACAAGGAAGGCCATTTGACCCATCTTGGTTCATCCATCCAGAAAGACCCTCCAATATACCCCCGCCACTGGGGCAGCCATTCTTAGAATGCCAGATTTTGAGTCTACACGGAAGCCAATTGTACACGATGAATGTATTGAACATTCTTTGTGTAAAGAACTTCCTGATGTCAGTTGTAACTTTGTCATTTACCATTTGAACCAGTGTCCTTGTTCTATTCTTGCAATTTAATTTAACCACTTATAAATCTCAATTAAATCACACCTCAGTCACCACCTTTGAAGGTAAAAGGTCTAAGTTTCTCCAGTCTATGTTCATATCTCAGATCTCTGACTTTGGGGATCAGATTTGTGACTCTTCTCTTAACTGCTATCAGCACTTAACAGTCTCCCTCAGTGGCCAGAGCTGGACACAGCACTCAAGGTCTGACCGAGCACTGTATGGTTTCAGCCTAGATTTTTGTGCTCAAGTGTCTGGAGTGGGACTTGAACTCTCAACCTTCTGAATCAGAGGTGAAAGTGCTACCCACTGAGCCACGGCTGACACCTGAAGTTTCTCCTTACAGATTCAATCAGTACGGGCTGATCTGAGACGTAGAGCATCGCAAAGCACAAAAAGGTATGATCAAGAAAATAATTCAGTCACTGCAGTTAGCGCTGGCTTAACAATGGGAACTAAATTCTCCCATACTGCCTGCCCTCTCCCTGAACAGCCCATTCCACATATTCACCACCCTCTGTGTAAAGTAGTTAATCTAGATTCTCAGCCTGAGCCCAGGTCTCTGGTTCTAGAGTTCGTGGCAATCGTCAACATATTATCAGCATTTAATTAATCAATCCACTTAAAAACTCTGCCCATCACCCGAGAATCTGTGCGTGTCCTGTTAAAAGCAGCTGAGGAAATTGTTGATGCTTTAGTCATGATTTTCCAAAACACATTCGATTCAGGAATTGTTCCCTTGGATTGGAAAATTGCCAATGTCACTCCATCATTTAAGAAGGGTAAGCGAGATAAACTAGGAAATTATAGGCCTATTAGTCTAACGTCAGTTGTGGGGAAGTTACAAGAATCTGTTATTAGGGACAGAGTGACTGAGCACTTGCACAAATATGAGTTGATCAGAGATTTGGCATGGATTTGTAAAGGGCAAGTTATGTCTAACGAACCTAGTTAAATTTTTTAAGCAGGTCACTAACGTGGTAGATAAGGGAGTGTCTATGGATGTTATTTATATGAACTTCCAAAAGGCATTGATATAATTCCACATGAGACTGTTAACAATAATAAGAGTGCATGGAATTGGCGGCAACCTATTGACATGGGTAAGGAGTTAGGAGACGGAGAGTAGGGACAATGGACATGTACTCCAATTGGCAGGATGTGCCTAGCGGTGTCCCCAGGGATCTGTACTGGGGCCTCAGCATTTCACTGTATTTATCAATGACTTGAATGAAGGAACAGAGAGCCGTGTATCCAAGTGTGTTGACTACACCAGGTTAGGTGATACAGTAAATAGTGTCGATGGGAGCAGAAAGTTGCAAAGGGACATTGATAGATTGAGTGAGGGGGCAAAACTGAGGCAGAGGGAGTTCAGTGTGGGGAAGTGTGAGGTCATCCACGGGAGCCAAGAAAGATCGATCAGAGTATTTTCTAAATGGTGAGAAGCAGGAAGTGTGGAGGAGCAGAGATTTAGGGGTCCAACTACAGAAATCACTAAAAGCCAGTGGACAGGTACAAAAAATAATTAAAAAGGCTGATGGAATGTTGACCTTTATCTCAAGAGGGCTGGAATACAGAGGGGAGGAAGTTATGTTCCAGCTGTACAGAGTCTGGTCAGAGCCCATCTGGAGCACTGCGTTCAGTCCTGGGCCCCGCACCTCAGGAAGGAGATACTGGCCTTGGAGAGGGTGCAGCGCAGATTCACCAGAATGATACCGGGGCTAAAGGGTTAAATTATAATAGGTTGCATCGACGAGAATCATACAACACAGAAAGAGGCCATTCGGCCCATCTTATCTGTGCCAGCTTTTTGAAAGAGCTGTCCAATTAGTCACACTCCCCTCCTCTTCCCCATGGCTTGTACTTCCTTGAGTATAGAAGATTAAGGGCTGATCTAATTGAAGTGTTTAAGATGATTAAAGGATTTGACAGAGTAGATAGAGAGAAACTATTTCCTCTGGTGAGAGTCCAGAACAAGGGGCAAAACCTTAAAATTAGAGCAAGGCCGTTCAGGGGTGATGTCAGGTGTGTCCTGTTATTACACTCACTCACTGTCCTGTGTGTGTGTCCTGTTATTACACTCACTCACTGTCCTGTGTGTGTGTCCTGTTATTACACTCACTCACTCACTGTCCTGTGTGTGTGTCCTGTTATTACACTCTCTGGCACTCGTGTCCAACTGACTCTGGTCAAAAGGCACAAATGTGTCTGTGCTGAGTGACTGCAGTGTGCGCCTGCTCCCTGGCCAATCAATGGATCTCTGGACTAACATTGCAGCTACAGCAGACTGTAAAAAGTGCTGGGGTGAAGGGCAAGTAGTGAAGTATGTTCTAATTGGGCTTAGTAAGCGTAGCTAAAAGTCACACACATTCTCCTAGTACAGGTACCCATCCTACTGAATGTTCCTATTATGTGTGTGTGTGTTCAATCAGGACAAATTGTCATGGTCCTATCTCTGATTATTCACACCAATCTGGGACGGGGGATGGACACAGGCTGCGGGGTGGGGGTGACAGGAGCAGGGATTCGCAGGAAGGTCGCAATGGTTGACAACAGTCTTTACAGATTCACAGCAGAAGTTTTATTTTTACTCGTGTCAAGTAGTGCAAGAAACTCGCTCCACGCTCTGCGTTCCTTCGTCCCCAGGCTGCTCTGTAAGAGGGAGGACTTTAACCAATGCAAATACACGTTAATTCAGAAAGCTGATGGTACATATGCTGCTTTTGTAGAGTTGTTGGTGATTCAAAGTGCTGAGCTCACAGCAGCCTCTGTGCAACCTGCACTGACTCAGTACCATAGCACACTACAGTGCAAAGCAGACTACAGTATTCGACTCACTCTGTACTCAACCACCTGAGAAACCACAAATTCCACAAACAATCTCGTTGTTTCAGCTCCTTTTGTGTGGGGGAGGGAGAGCGTGAGAATGTGAGGCAGCAACTGTTTCTCCAGATTTCAACGCAAGCCTAGGACCGGTATAGGAAATGGTTAGCTGGAACCACAGCAACAGGAAACTTCATGTTCTAATGATAATACAACACTCACCAGACGATTGTTCTCATAGATGTTTTCTTTGGAGAGTGAATCGAAGTCTCTGAAAAAGACACAAGGATGTCAGACACAATATGTCCTGCAACAGGGGCTTCAATACAATCAGAGACCGGGGAGGGGGGGGGGTGTCAATGACCAGCTTGTCATTTCCAACCTTTCTTGGGAGGTTTGTATTGTGAGTTAGAGGCAGGTTAGTACAGTGCTCCATTTTAACAAGGTTGAGTAAATCTAATGCTTTAAACATTATCTAATAATCTGTAATAGTCCAAAGGAAACATGCTCCGATGAGCACAAAGTATTACAGATACAACATAAATGACGACAGAAAGCGCAAAATAAATCAAATAAGTTCCTATCTGATTGAAACACACTCAAGCATTTCAGCCCTTGACAAATTGTTCCTATAGATGCTGACTGGCCACCCTGAACATGGAGTGTGGCACCGGGCACAGAACCAAACCAGGCTCAAGCCAGCTCAAGGTCACACATTATTTAAACACATTCTGTGACACTGCTGTTTTGCTGCATCAAATGCCAACAGCAGGCTGTGCCAATTCCTGGGTCAGTAAATCCCTCAGCGGAATAGGGCAGAGACAGGAGGGGACAAGTGGTGGTGGTGGGGGGGGGGGGGGGGAACGGACGGACAGAGGGGGCGGAGACGGACAAGGTGGGGGTGGGGGGGACGGGGACAGACCGGGCCGGGGGGAGGGGGGGGGAGGGGCAGAGGGGGGGGGGGGGGGGGGGGGGGTGACAAAGCCCGCAAAACGTAGCGCTCCATATAGCTGATTACTACATCACAAACCCCAGCAGTGAACCACTGACTTTACAGGCATTTCAAATACCATCCCCGACACCCCACACCATGAAAATACAACTGCGCCGCCACTCTTACACACCTGTCTTTCACACCATGGCTCCTACACTGACCATGATGGGTTGGCTGTACATAGAGGGAGTTTTATTGACTTTGAGGAAGGAACACTATCCGAATTATCAACCTCCCTTCTCCTTCTCAGTATTAATTGCAGATTTCCAGTATGTATTTTCTTTTAACCTATATTACTGCAACCAACAGATGTGAGGTGTAGGAGAGAGAGTGAGGCAGGCCTCACTAACAGCATCCCGTACTGTCACTGTCTGTCTGGGATTGCTCCAGTCCACGTACTGTCACTGTCTGTCTGGGATTTCTCCAGTCCCCGTACTGTCACTGTCTGTCTGGGATTGCTTCAGTCCCCGTACTGTCACTGTCTGTCTGGGATTGCTCCAGTCGCCGTACTGTCACTGTCTGTCTGGGATTTCTCCAGTCCCCGTACTGTCACTGTCTGTCTGGGATTTCTCCAGTCCCAGTCCTGTCACTGTCTGTCTGGGATTGCTCCAGTCCCAGTCCTGTCACTGTCTGTCTGGGATTGCTCCAGTCCCCGTACTGTCACTGTCTGTCTGGGATTTCTCCAGTCCCAGTCCTGTCACTGTCTGTCTGGGATTGCTCCAGTCCCAGTCCTGTCACTGTCTGTCTGGGATTGCTCCAGTCCTCGTACTGTCACTGTCTGTCTGGGATTGCTCCAGTCCCCGTACTGTCACTGTCTGTCTGGGATTGCTCCAGTCCCAGTCCTGTCACTGTCAGTCTGGGATTGCTCCAGTCCCCGTCCCAGTCCTGTCACTGTCTGTCTGGGATTTCTCCAGTCCCTGTACTGTCACTGTCTGTCTGGGATTGCTCCAGTCCCCGTACTGTCACTGTCTGTCTGGGATTGCTCCAGTCCCCGTACTGTGACTGTCTGTCTGGGATTTCTCCAGTCCCAGTCCTGTCACTGTCTGTCTGGGATTGCTCCAGTCCCTGTACTGTCACTGTCTGTCTGGGATTGCTCCAGTCCCCGTACTGTCACTGTCTGTCTGGGATTTCTCCAGTCCCAGTCCTGTCACTGTCTGTCTGGGATTGCTCCAGTCCCAGTCCTGTCACTGTCTGTCTGGGATTGCTCCAGTCCCCGTACTGTCACTGTCTGTCTGGGATTTCTCCAGTCCCAGTCCTGTCACTGTCTGTCTGGGATTGCTCCAGTCCCAGTCCTGTCACTGTCTGTCTGGGATTGCTCCAGTCCTCGTACTGTCACTGTCTGTCTGGGATTGCTCCAGTCCCCGTACTGTCACTGTCTGTCTGGGATTGCTCCAGTCCCAGTCCTGTCACTGTCAGTCTGGGATTGCTCCAGTCCCCGTCCCAGTCCTGTCACTGTCTGTCTGGGATTTCTCCAGTCCCTGTACTGTCACTGTCTGTCTGGGATTTCTCCAGTCCCTGTACTGTCACTGTCAGTCTGGGATTGCTCCAGTCCCCGTCCCAGTCCTGTCACTGTCTGTCTGGGATTTCTCCAGTCCCTGTACTGTCACTGTCTGTCTGGGATTGCTCCAGTCCCCGTACTGTCACTGTCTGTCTGGGATTGCTCCAGTCCCCGTACTGTCACTGTCTGTCTGGGATTGCTCCAGTCCCCGTACTGTCACTGTCTGTCTGGGATTGCCCCAGTCCCAGTCCTGTCACTGTCTGTCTGGGATTGCTCCAGTCCCCGTACTGTCACTGTCTGTCTGGGATTGCTCCAGTCCCCGTACTGTCACTGTCTGTCTGGGATTGCTCCAGTCCCCGTACTGTCACTGTCTGTCTGGGATTGCTCCAGTCCCCGTACTGTCACTGTCTGTCTGGGATTGCTCCAGTCCCCGTACTGTCACTGTCTGTCTGGGATTGCTCCAGTCCTGTCACTGTCTGTCTGGGATTGCTCCAGTCCCCGTACTGTCACTGTCTGTCTGGGATTGCTCCAGTCCCCGTACTGTCACTGGGGGGGGGGGGGGGGGGGGAGCGGCGGGAGGCGTGCCGAGGCCGGGGAAGAATTCCACCTTCATTACCACTTCTATGTTTTTCCACGGGAATTGACACCCAGAAATAGTGGGCCTATTCAAAGCAGGAGGTAAGAGAACCTCACACACTATCTCTTCAATCATTACTTCCAAAGGACACCAGCCACTGGCACCAAACATTACTGTGCCAGGCGGAAGGGTGTTTCAATTCTACAGGGCCCCTTCAGGCACCGCGATGAGTCACAGGGAGATCGAGTGCACTCCCTGACCCTGCACACCTCGATGTCTCCAACCTGCGTAACTGTGCTCCTCCCACCCAGAACCCAGCAGACTGATCAGGATCCACAGCGGGAGCTAACCCCATGAAAGGCCTTCCCACTAGTGCACATTATCCCCACTCTTAACTCTGTGCAAACCCCCAGCCCAGACTTCAATTCTAATCCCACGCCTGATAAAGCTCCAATACCAGTTCCTCCCTCCTGGAGTGGATACAAGATAGAACATGCCTGATGGTTCCCTCTCACACCTCAAACACTGCACTTGTCTCTGCATCAGTAATACATTTACATTTTACATTTCCTTCTCTTGTTCCTCCAAAGTTCCAAAGACCCCTATCCTGCAAGCTATCCTTTCTCTCTCAGTCTCACTGCACTGAGCCTACAGTCAACAAGGGCAGACGTCGATGACGAAGTCCAACACCGCCTTCAGTGTGCCAGTGCAGCCTTCGGTCGCCTGAGGAAGAGAGTGTTTGAAGACCAGGACCTCAAACCCAGCACCAAGCTCATGGTCTACAGAGCAGTAGTGATACCCACCCTCCTGTATGCTTCAGAGACATGGGGCATGTACAGCAGGCACCTCAAAGCACTGGAGAGGTACCACCAACGCTGCCTCCGCAAGATCCTGCAAATCCATTGGCAGGATAGGCGCACCAACGTCAGTGTTCTCGCTCAAGCCAACATCACCAGCATCGAAGCTTTGACCACGCTCGATCAGCTCCGATGGACGGGCCACATCGTCTGCATGCCCGATACGAGACTCCCAAAACAAGCGCTCTACTCGGAGCTCCGACACGGCAAGAGAGCCCCAAGTGGGCAGAGGAAACGCTTCAAGGACACCCTCAAAGCCTCCTTGAAAAAGTGTAACATCCCCACCGACTCCTGGGATTCCCTGGCCCAAGACCGTACAAAGTGGAGGAGAAGCATCTGGGAAGGCACCGAACACCTCGAGGCTCTCCGCCGGGAGCAAGCGGAAGCCAAGCGCAGGCAGCAGAAGGAGCGCACATGAACCCAAGCACCCCACCCACCCGCCCCTTCAACCACCGTCTGCCCCACCTGTGACAGAGACTGTAGGTCCCGCATTGGACTCATCAGTCACCTGAGAACTCATTTTTAGTGTGGAAGCAAGTCATCCTCGGTTCCGAGGGACTACCGCAGAGAAGACGACTGGAATCAAGACTAGCCTGCTCCAACTCAAAACCAAGGTGCTCCTCAACTCCCTCGAGCTACAATCTACAAGCTTTTAAAACAAACACTTTGTGGCACCTAATCACTGCCTCGTTTACTTGATCTCTCCTACTCTTTTTAACCTTGGAGTTCTGCACTGAGCGCCTGGGCGCCAAACTGCAGGAGCAGCAAGCCCTTCCTTCATCACATTACATCTCAGTTTCCCCACAATCAGGCTATTGAGGTCACTCGAAGGAAATCCTGATGACCTTTGCTTGTCATTACAACAGGGCTGCATTTCACACCTCTACCCCACTGCCGTTACAAGCCTGATGATTTCAATGTTTATTACAAATCCCAGCCACCAGGATGAATATTATGCACTAACACTATAATAGGAGTCTAACAGGGAGAGCAGGACCCAGTGCTGAGTCCAACTCTCAATAGCATCATGCTGCCTGCAAAAATAGCACTTCTAATACAACAAGAACTTGTATTTATCCAGCACCTTTAACTTAGTAAAACGTCCCAAGGCGCTTCACAGGAGCGTAATCAAACAAAATTTGACACCGAGCCACATAACGAGAGCCAAGTTTTAAAGACTGTCTGAAGGAAGGAAAGAGAGGTAGAGAGGTTTAGGGAGGGAATTCCAGAGTTTAGGGGCTAGGCAGCTGAAGGCACGGCCGCCAATAGTTGAGCGATTATAATCAGGGATGCTCAAGAGGCCAGAATTAGAGGAACGTAGATATCGCCCCGGGGGGGTGGTTGTGGGAGATTACAGAGATTGGGAGGGGCGAGACCATGGAGGGATTTGAAAACAAGGATGAGAATTTTAAAATCAAGGCGTTGCTTAACTAAGAGCCAATGTAGGTCAGCGAGCACAGGGGTGATGGGTGAACGGGACTTGGAGAGAGTTTGGAAACGGGCGAGTTTTGGGAGGCCAGCCAGGAGTGTATTGGAATAGTCCAGTCTAGAGGAAACAAAGGCATGGATGAGGGTTTCAGCAGCGGATGAGCTGAGGCAGGGGCGGAGACGGGCGATGTTACGGAGGTGGAAATAGGCGGTTTTAGTTATGGTGCAGATATGTGGTCGGAAGCTCATTTCAGGGTCAAATATGACACCAAGGTTGCGAACAGTGTGGTTCAGCCTCACACAGATGTTAGGGAGAGGGATGGAGTCAGTGGCTCGGGATGGAGTCAGTGGCTCGGATGGAGTCAGTGGCTCGGGACCAGAGTTTGTGGCGGGGACCAAAGACAATGGCTTTGGCCTTCCCAATATTTAGTTGGAGGAAATTTCTGCTCAACCAGAACTGGATGTTGGACAAGCAGTCTGACGAATTAGAGATAGAGAAGTGATGAGGTAGAGCTGGGTGTCGTCAGCCTCACACAACTCCTCCTCCTCACGCCCCCCTCCTCACCTCCTCCTGCTCTTCCTCCACCTCTGCTCCCCCTCCTCCTGCGCCCCCTCCGCCCCCTCCTCCTCTTCATGCTCCCCCCTCCACCCCCTCCTCCCTTCCTCCCCACTGCTCACCCCATCCCCTCCTCACCCTCTCCTCAACTCCTCCCCACCCCCATCACCCCCTCCTCCTCCTCCCCCAACCCCTCCCCACCCCCTCCTCCCTAACACCTCCCCCTCCTCACCCCCTCTCCCTCCTAGTCACCCGCCCCCCACCTCTTCCTCACCCGCTCCCCCTCCTCCCAACCCCACCCCCTCCTCCTCCCTCCTCCCAACCCCACCCCCTCCTCCTCCCTCCTCCCAACCCCACCCCCTCCTCCTCCCTCCTCCCAACCCCACCCCCTCCTCCCAACCCCACCCCCTCCTCCTCCCAACACCTCACCCTCTTTCCACTACACCTTCTCACCCCCTCCCACCACCCCTCCTCCTCCTCCTCCTCCACCCCCTCACCCCATCCGCTCCTCCCACCCACACCCCGCCCCCTCCTCAACCCCCTCACTCCATTCCCGCCTCCGCACGCCCCTCATCCCCTCCCCCCTCTCCTCACCCCATCACCACACTCCCCGCCACCACCTCCTCACACCCTCCTCCCCTCCACCTCCTCCCCTCCACCCCCTTCTCCCCCCTCCTCTCAACC